>LNAC01001270.1:224167-262058 GCA_002007465.1 Ailurus styani
CTCGATCCCAGGATGCTGAGATCATGACCTGAGCCGAAAGCAGAGGCTTTAACCCACTGAGCCACCCAGGTGCCCTCTTTTTTCTTTTTAAAAAGATTTTATTTATTTATTTGACAGAGAGAGAGAGTGCGCACAAGCAGCAGGCAGACGGAGAGGGAAAAGCTGGCAGAGGGAGAGGGAGAAGCTGTATTCCCACAGAGCAGAGAGCACTGAGGTGGGGCTAGATCCCAGGACCTCCCAGGATCATGACCTGAGCCCAAGGCAGATGCTTACCCAACTGAACCACCCAGGTGCCCCAAGATTAATAGGATTTGTAACTTCATTGGCAGTGGAAACCTCAGACATTTTCATATTACACCATAGTTGATGCAGATACCTTGAGTTACCATTTATGCTCCTTAGTATTTAGAAAATTACAGTAATTATTAGATAAACTTCTATATCTTATTCTTGTGTCAATAAAGCAGCATATTTCTTTATTTCTTTTTTAAAAGATTTTATTTATTTATTTGAGAGACAGAGAGAGAGAGAGATTACCAGGGGAGGAGCAGAGGGGGAGGGACAAGCAGACTCTGCCTTGAGCACAGAGCCTGACATGGGGCTCCATCCCCAGACTCTGGGATCAGGACCTAAGCTAAACCAAGGACTGGATGCTCTAATGAATGAACCACCAATGTACCCAGCAGCACATTTGTTTCTAAGATTTTATTTATTTATTTGAGAAAGAGAAAGTGAGAGACAGAGCATGAGCAGAGCAGGAGGGGCAAAGTGAGAAGGAGAAGCAGACTCCCTGCTGAGCTGAGGGGGGGGTGTCGAAGGGGGGGGAAGCCCCAAGAGTGAGATTTGAGGAGGTGGAGCTCATGGGATCATGACCTGAGCCAAAGGCAGATACTTAACTGACTGAGCCACCCAGGTGCCCCTCTATATTGCAAACTGATTTTTTTTTAAAGATTTTTATTTATTTGACAGAGAGAGATAGAGAGATAGGGAGAGGGAGTGGCAGGCAGAGGGAGAAGGAGAAGCAGGCTCTCCACCGAGCAGGGAGTGTGATGCGGGGCTCAATTCCAGGGTCCTGGGATCAGGACCTGAGCTGAAGGCAGACACTTAACCCACTGAGCCACCCAGCTGCCGCTAAAACCACCCTTTTGCCCCAAAGATGTCTCAAGAATTCTTTCTTGACCATCGGCTCTGGACCACACCAACATTTCAAAAACTACATCGTTCTGACTGCAAAACTTAACAAGTTTTCACAATTAGCTCTTCTGAGATTTTGAGACCCAAAGACTTAGTTTATGCTGACATATCAGAAATGTCTCAACTGCCAGATGGGGTCCTACCAACCCCTGTCACCTGATTTAAGTGAGTGGCCTGCACTTCTCAGGCCCTCCCAATCCTGGGAGACACCCTTGCCCTAGTTACCAAGACAACCTGCCCCTAACAGAGTCACTTATGCTAAGCCTCACATCACTGAACTGAGACTTAATTATAGCTTTGGCTCTCCCAGAAATGGAATCTTAAACCAGCCAGTCAGGAACCTCCTGATCAGCGTTAGTTCAGTGATCTGCCTGATAGACCCCTTGCCCTCTCCTAAAGAAACGTGACCTTGCCATAACCAATTCACTTTTTTGCTTAGTAGAAACTTCCTTGTTCCCTCTCCTTTGCTTACAAATGTTTTTCATTTTAGAGGACTCCTCAGAGCTCCTTCTATCCACTAGGTTGAATGCTACCCAATTCATGAAATTTTGAATAAAGCCAGTAAAATCTTTAAGATTTATTCAGTTGAAATCTGTTTTTTATCTCCCTTGATAAAGGCCACCCTTTACCAAGCCCTCAATAGCTCATCTGTTTTCTTCTCACCCATTGACTTGGATCAACCTAAGACAAGGAAACTGAAGGGACCCCATGAAAAAGGAAAAGCTGTTTTCTCTCTTTGCTCTTTTTCCAGCTTTTATTCTTGCTGGGACCTGTACTCCCCCCCCCATACCTTGTAATGCAAATAGTATATATCCTCCTGGTAAGAGTTAATATTGTCTTCAGAGTCTTCCAGCACAATAGATAACATCTAAGGAGTAAGGGGGGCAGAGTCGTCATAAATAAATGTTCTCCCCAGACCCCTGACTCCAAATTCCTTGATGCTGAGACCCCTGGCTTTGGGGAATGGGTGGCTTTTCAAGACACCTGAACCCTGTCCTTTTCTGACCAGTTCCCGGATGCCTAAAAGGACACCTGCCCCAGACCACAATCACCAATAAAAACCAGAAACCCCAAGCAAAGATGAAACCCATGTTCTTTTCCTGAATCTCCTGGATGCTCTGTTCATCTCTCTCTCTCTCTATATATATATGTATCTTCAATAAACTCTGCTTTCACCTCCTGCTGGCTCATGTTTGATTTTCATCCTGTGTGAAGCTGAGGACCCTCTTGGCTAGTCCTGTAGGACTTCCCTTCTCTGGGTCCCTGAACCCGGCCTGCCGGCATCAAACCCACTTAAATATGGTCACAGCCCTAGAAAGTAAATTTATAGATAAGGAAACTGGGCCAGCAAGAAATTACCGTCATATAGCAAGTAGTAAGAGGATCTGACCAGCAGAGGCCAGGCCCCAGAGCCCCTCACCAGCACACACTCCGGACAGTGGTGTCAACGGTTTTAACAACACTGTGCACATTACAGGTTCTCAGATGTCACTACTGCAATCATCAGTCATTACCCAGGAGGTTCTACTCTGTTTTACTGGGAAAATCCCAGGTTCAGGGCAGGTGTGTGATTCTGCTCAGGCTGCAGGGTGTTTTGGTGACCCAAGCCCAGATGTCAGGCTGACACCTGAATGCCACACCAGGCATATGCTCCATGGAAACTCACACTTGGCTCATAGGTTGAGTCTCAAGCATGCAGGTCACGAGGCAAAGATTTTCATGCAGGAAGTTTGTTGACGAGTGCACCTGGGATCAACACCTGGAAGGGAGGTTGGCAGGAATAGGCAGAGGGAGAAGTGAAGCTGCACGGCAGTTACTACTGAGGCCTCAGCTGTTCCAAGCAGAGCTGTGGAACTGGAAGGAACCTGCAGAAAAGTCCCATTTGAGGTGCCGCTGAGGTGGGTGGGCCAGGCATAAATCAGGCTTTGTGGGTGAGGCAGCTCCCTTCCCCCCAGGCAAGTCCTGTCAAGGGCCTCCTCTGCGGGCAATGGCTGACCACAAAAAATTGACAAGGCAGGAAACAACAAATATTGGAGAGGATGTGGAGAAAGGGGAATGCTCTTACACTGTTAGTGGGAATGCAAGTTGGTGCAGCCACTTTGGAAAACAGTGTGGAGGTTCCTCAAAAAATTAAAAATAGAGCTACTCCAGCAATTGCACTACTGGGAATTTACCTCAAAGATACAGATGTAGTGAAAAGAAGGGTGATATGCAACCCAGTGTTCATAGGAGCAATGTCAACAGTCGCCAAACTGTGGAAAGAGCCGAGATGCCCTTCAACAGATGAACGGATAAAGAAGATGTGGTCATATATACAATGGAATATTACTCAGTCATCAGAAAGGATGAATACCCAACTTTTGCATCAACATGGATGGGTCTGGAGAGATTATGCTGAGTGAAATAAGCAGAGAAAGTCAATGATCATATGGTTTCACTTACTTGTGGAACATAAGGAATAATATGGAGGACATTAGGAGAAGGAAGGGGAAAATGAAGGGGGGAATTGGAGGGGAAGATGAACCATGAGAGACTGTGGACTCCAGGAAACAAACTGAAGGTTTTTGAGGGGAGGAGAGTAGAGGTATGGGTGAGCCTGGTGGTGGGTATTAAGGAGGGAACCGATTTTGTGTAGCGCTGGGTGTTATACAAAAACAATGAATCATGGAACACTACATCACAAACTAATGATGGACTGTATGGTGACTAACATAATAAAAAACCAAAAACAAAAACCTGTTCTGTTCTGTGACTTGATCGCTCCACCCTCTCACCCCAACTGCCCACAGGCAATTCTTTTGAGTGTTCATTATTACTTCCGCCTTATCTTTGAGACACTCCCTGATCTCACAGTCTGAGCCTCTGCTCTTCTCAGCTCCTCCCCTTGTTCAATGGTCCTTCTGATGAAAGGCTCTCCTTATCTAAATCAAGATGCTTTTTTATTCGACAATAAATTTGTACAGAGTAGTATGATATACCGTTGACCATGGAAAACTAGTACAAAGTGCATGCAGCAACATGGATGGGTCTCACAGGCATAATTTGAAAGATGTCAGCCACATGAAAATTTCACATACTACCTGAGTCCATTCACCTAGAGCTCAGATGGGCAAAATTCATCAATGGCAAGGAAATTCAGGTTGTGGTTACATTTGGGTGTAGCCCGGGGAGCTGGGCAGGCATGAAGGATCTTTTGTGATGTTGGTAACATGTTACTTCTCCAGAGGGGTTTTGGTTACACGGTATGTTTCCTTTTTGAAAATCCATTGAGCTGTACACTTAGGATTTGTGTACTTTTCTCTATGTTAGGCTTCAATAAAAAAGTTTGCAAACAAAAAATGAAAAAGACAAATAACCTAATCCACTGTGTGTGCTAAGCACCCAGACAGTCAGGCCTTGACCTTGCCTTCAGAACTACGGGGAGAGAGAGAGCTGTTTTGTGTAAGTGTCCTCTGGGAGCAGGCGGGAAGAATTGCATTTCATCTGAGTGAGGCAAGAGCAGGAGGTGGGAGGGTGGAAGAGGCTCCTTCCTGAAGAGAAAGCTGGATTTGTACCTCATCACTGCATGGATCTGAATCCCTTGGTATTTATCCTTTGCCCTAAGGAAGAGATAAAAGCTGATGATCTCAGTTCCCAGAGGAACTGAGTGGTCAACTGAGGTGGGACCAAGGAGAGCTGGATAGTAGGAAGCCTCTCTGAAGAGAAAGTAGGGGAAAGCAGGACAGGTGGCCCAGGAAGGTAGGAAAAACCATCCTCGAATATGTTTTGGGTTTCGGGGAGACCTCCTTAGGGCTGCAGGCCTGACTGGTGGCAGGAGGCCCATAAAGAGAGGGTCTTCAGTATCTCTGACACTGACACTGAACTTTACCTGATGGAGTGTTCCTGGAAAATAGCAGTCCTCCCACCCTCCTGTATTCTAGGAAGTGGCTTGCTGCAAGTATTACAGGATTTTTTTTCTGTGACGGTGTGTCCTTGATTCTTGGTCACATGGCTTCGGAGAATGAAGAGATAGACTGGACAGAGTGCTGGGCAGTAAAGCCAGGTTTATTGAGTATTAGCAAAGTTCCTGAGGAGGGAGGGGACCCAAGGGGGTTACCACGGGAATTTCTAAGTCTAGGGGTTTTTATGGGTTTGTTGGCGGGCTGTTTTAATCTGATTAATGCTCCCTGTGCCTGCCATCCAATCAGGTTTTTGTCACATGGGAAAGGGTGGAGGGCTCCTTCCAGGGTGCTGTAAAATCCTTTTAAGGGTGGTTTCCTCATGGGGGAGGGCGGTGCTTATCCCTGCCTGCCTGCCTGCCTTTCAACTCTCCTTCATCACAAGGAACCACCCTTCCCCATGTGACTTGAGATGACTTTCTCACGTGGCTGTGAACAAGGCCCACTCAGAAAGACTAGCTGAACTGACCAATCTGGACAAAATGCCTGTTAATGTGAGCTGACTAAACTTCAGTCAGTTTTGTGCCTCAACACAAACCCCTAGACCCTGACCACTCTTGAGCTAACTTTGAAATGGCTCTTCCCCAGAGCCAGCATCCCCTGATGAATGGTCCTACTGTGTCTACTCATCCTACCCCACCCCCCACCTCATTCTCAGTTCTATCTAGTCCTGTCTATTTGTACCCACAAAAGATGAGCCCTGGGGTGCCTGGGTGGCTCAGTCCAGTAAGTGTTGGTTGTTGATCTAAGTTTCCAGCTCCATCTCTACCCTGGTCTCCATCTTAGGGTCATGAGTTCCAAGCCCCACTCTGGGCATGAGGGGTGTGCAGCTTACACTAAAAAAGGAGAAAAAAAAAAAGTCCCCTCAACAAAGTAGAAATAGAAGGGAAATTCCTCAGGCTGATGAAGTGAGTGTACAAAAGACCACGGCAAATTTCATGCTTATGGTGAAAGACTGAATGTTTTGGAACAAGACCAGGGTATCTTCAACATTTCATTTCAACACAGTACTGGAAGTGAGAAAAAAGGGTGAAGGCATCAGACTGGAATAGTAGAAGTAAATCAGTCTTTTTTTAAAGTTTTTACTTATATTTCAGTTAGTATACAGTATAGTATTAGTTTCAGGTATATAATTTAGCGATTCAACACTTCCATACAACACCTAGTGCTCTTCACAAGTGCACTTCTTTAATCCCCATCAACTATTTAACACATCCCCTGACCTACCTCCTTTCTGACAACCATCAGTTTGCTCTCTATAGTTAAGAGTCTATTTCTTGGTTTTACCTCTCTCTTTTTTTCCCCCTTTGCTCATTTATTTTGTTTCTTAAATTCCACATAGGAGTGAAATAATATGGTATTTGTCTTTCTCTGACTTATTTTGCTTGGCATCATACTCTCTAGCTCCATCTATGTTTTTGTACATGGCAAGACCTCATTCTTTTTTATGGTTGAGTAAAATATATATTTCTTCTTCTGTCTCTCTGTATATATACACTTCTCTCCCTCTATACTTCTTCTTTATCCATTCATCAGTCAACGGACACTTGGGCTATTTCCATAACTTGACTACTATTGATAATGTTGCTATGAACTACCCTATGATCCAACAATTGTACTATTAGGTATTTACCCAAAGACTACAAAAATACTAATTCAAAGGGATACATGCAACCCGATGTTTATAAAACAGTCTTTATTAACAGACTACATACTCTTGCATGTATAAAATCCTAAGGAATCTTTTAAAAAACATGCACACAAACCTGTATTAGAACAAATAAATGAGTTTGGCAAGATTGCAGAATATAAGATCAAAATACAAAATCAGTTGTATTTCTTGATACTAACATTAAACAATTCAAGAATGAAATTGGGGAATCAATCCAATTCACAACAGCATCAAAAAGAAGAAAATACTTAAAAAATACAAAGAAGTGCAAACCTGTGCTCTGAAAACTACAGAGCACTATTGAGATAAAGGTCTATATCATGGAGAGACAGTCCACGTTCATAGAGTGGAAGAATCTATTTTATATGAAGGCAGTTCTGCCCAAATTGTTCTAGAGATTCATCACAACTTCTATTAAATCCCAGCAAACTTTTTTTGTAGAAATTGACCAGCTCATTTGAAAAATGATATAGAAATGCAATAGAACTTGATTAACCAGAGCAATTTTGAAAAAGAACAAATTTAGAGTACTACTTGATTTCAATATTTCTCATAAAGCTATAGTAATCAAGATGGGCGGTATAAAGACAGATATATAATAGTGCAGAAACAGACCTTACATTAGGGTCAATTAATTTTTTTCTCTTGATATTTTATTTTATTTATTTTTATTTATTTATTTTTTAAAGATTTTATTTATTTATTTGACACAGAGAGAGATCACAAGTAGGCAGAGACGCAGGCAGACAGGGGGAAGCAGGCTCCCTGCTGAGCAGAGAGCCCAATATGGGCCTCGATTCCAGGACCCTGAGATCATGACCTGAGCCGAAGGCAGAGGCTTTAACCCACTGAGCCACCCAGGCGCCCTCTCTTGATATTTTAATACACTTTTTAATTCATGTAATCACCGCACAGATCAACAAATAGAATATTACCAGCGGCCCAGTGGCGCCCCCTTGTGTTCCCTCTTAGTCAATACCCACTAACCTCAAATGTTACCACAATCCTGATTTCTAAGAGCTAGAATAGTTTTTGAGCTTTACATACATAGAATCACCTAGTATGTATTCTTTGGTGTCTGAACTACTTTCCTTAATATTATATTTTTGAAATTTATTCATGTTGTTACAGTCAGTAGTATGTTTCCTTTGCTGCGTTTTTAAATTGAGATAAAATTCATGGATCATAAAATTCACCTTTTAAAAGTGTACAATTCAGTTGTTTTTTAGTATATTTGATGTATAGTGTGTTTTTTTATAGTGTGTATTTTAGCATATTCATAACATTGTACAATCATCACCACTATTAAATTCCAGAACATTTTCATCACTCCGAAAAGATACACAGTTGCTCTGCGCATTAGCTGCCATTCCCCATTCCCTCCATCCCCAAACCCTGGCAACCACCGATCTATTTCTGTTTGTATGGATTGGCCTCTTCTGGATATTTCATATAATAGAATCATACAATTCTTTGTGTCTGGCTTGTTTCACTTGGCACAATGTTTTTGAGGATTATTCATATTATACTGTATGTCAGTTCAGACCTTTTCATGGCTGAATAATAATAGTCCATTGTGTGGCTATACCACATTTTGTTTACCCATTGACTTTTTGACTATTGTGAATAACATTACTATGAACATTTGTGTACAAGTTTTTAGATGAACACATGTTTTCTATTTGGGGGGCATACACCTGGGAATTGCTGGCTACAGTATGTTATAGTATAAACTCTATGTTTGACAATTTGGTACAGCCAAGTTAAACTTACCACCTAGCAATTCCACGCCTACCATTTATTTATGTGGAATTTCCAGAAAAGGCCCATCCGTAGCGACAGCAGATAAGTAGTGTCTGGGCCTGAGGAAGAAAGCCAGGATTGACTGCAAGTGGTCATGCAGGGGATGTTTATTTATGGTAATGGAGCTGTTCTGAAAGTGGATTCAAATAATGGTTGCAGAACTCTGAAGATTGACTAAAAAATCATTGAACTGTACACTTAATAATGAGTGAATTTTATTGCACATAAATTAAACCTCAATAAAACTGTTATGAAACACTAAGGCAAAACAAAACAAAAACCCAGACATGAGGAAGCAGTTGCTTCCTAGGGAATGTACAGGTGACAACTGTAACATGCAAAATAATTTCAGTGACCCAGAGACATCTTAACTGTTTACCTAACGCTTTAATGTAGCTTAGGACACATGTAACTTGCATCTTGAAAATTGAACTTGTTGATTGTATTGGTTGTATAGGCAATAGAGATATGAGTAAATTTAAAGGAATCACATGGTTACTGAGAAGTTGGATGTGGTGATGGAAGCCATCCAATCCAAAATTGCCAAAATGGAAAACTTGCCAGGGGATAAATTTCAGAAATGAAAGGTGCATGTCGTGGAAGTGAAATGTGGATGCATAAAATGGTCAAATTTATGGCGAAAATAAGTATGTCCACCCCATGGTGTGTCTGCATGAGGTGCAGGGCAGCGGGGTGGCTGGGGGGTAGAGTGGGGGAGGGGTGCTTTCACCTTTTACTTCTTGTATCTGTCCTTTTATTATTTTTTATTTTTATTTTATTTTATTTTATTTTTTTATTCCATGATACATCCTTTATTAAAAATACAAAGATTATTCATTGTCAATCCAAACCAGTAACTCTAAACATTTCAGGTCTTTCCCTGGAGGAAACGTCTCAAAAAGGAAGCACTAACTAGATCATATTTTAAATGACTCATAAACTTCTGTTAATAACTCTTTTGCTATTACATGATGGAAACTGCCGGGGTTTGGTCATCAAAGAAAAATCTACAATACTAAATATCAAGTGAATTATATCTGTCTTTTTAAATCAGAGAAGAAAGCTCTTGTTTGTGAGCACTGAGGTTTGCAGAACAGTTGTGGTGTTGAGAGTGTGTGGTCTGTCACTGCCAAGGTGGTCCAGGGCAAATAAGGCTTCATCTTGAGGTCCTGGGCTCCTCATCTGAAGAACGGATGATAGCAGTGCCTTCCTTATACAGTGGTGGGGAGAGTTAAAGGAAAAGTATGGGCAAAGCCCATACTATATATACAAAGAACCGAGAAATGCTTACTGAATCAGCAGGAGTGTCAGGGAAGGAGGTTCTATTTTAGGCCCAGGGGATAAAGCAGGGAGCAAAGGAGACAGAAGGACCCTGCTCTTCCCCATTTATAGGGTGGGAGGAGGAACACTGGAAGGCACAATATGCAGCCCCAAAACAATGATGAGTGCTCAGTGTTGGAGCAGGGGTGGGAGGGGACATCGAGGTCTGACCAGATCAGAAGTCGAATCAGAAGTCAGAAGCGTAGTGGAAGACAAAAGTTGGAGAGGCTGGGGATGCAGGACTGAGGTCAGTGTGATTATCAACAACAATAATGATACTAAGAAAAAAAAAGTGTTGGGAATTGGCCCATTTCTTGCAGGCTAACCTGTTTTTCTCTTGTCTGATAGAGCATACGTAAAGCAAGTAGCCCAGAGCCTGGCACTCTTGAAGCTCTTTTAAGAGAGTAAAAGGTGGGATGCAATGCCCAGGGAGAGTTAAGGTTACCCACCCCACCGTCCCCTCTGAAACCTGTTCTTCAGGCCTCAGCCCCCATTTAACACCCCTCCCCCTGTCCCCAGCCCATTCAGCACCCTGCCTCCCACCAGGGCTTGTTAATGCCAAAGTTTCTAACAAACGCCCTATCAGGGAGGCAGTCATCCCTCAGGAACCATAACAGGGCCCTTAGTCGCGCCAAGAAACTTACTGAACCTGCAAGTCTGCTGGAGGGAGTGGATGTAAGCAGAGCTCATTGGCTGCTCCCAGTAGGAGAGGTCCCCGAGCCTCCAGCTGGCCTGAAGCCAGATGTCCTTGGCAACAGCTGCAGGGAGACCTGCTAGGGCTCCAGGGTAAGCACACCATTGGTATTCCCATTGCAGGAGCAGGAACTGCCTTTTTCTGCTGGACCCTTCCTCTGCAGGCCTGAAAGGTCCTCCAGCATTCCTTCCTTGGCTTATACCCCACAGCCCTTACTTCTTTCCTAGATGGGCTGTTTGATGGGGGCGTGACCTTGGTCATCCACTCTCGGTGTTGGTCTAGGGATGGAAGGGAGCTTGGTGAGTTCATTGGTTCCCAAAACTAAATTGAATGTAAATACTCTGTCCTGGATAATATAGACTGAAGCAGATGCCAAAAGAGGGACAGAGAAGATACTGAAGGAATAGGGACAGTGGCATCTTCCCCCTGGGGACTCCAGGCAGCTTTCTGGAGAAGGTTTCAGCCAGCTCCCCACTTCATCTGACCTGGAGGTCGGTACTGGGCTCAGATCCCTCAAGTCTTCTCTTGGGCCTTGGGCTCCTCTAGGAATGGACCTGGGAGTGACTTTGGTTCACCAGTGCTCTAGTTCAGCACAGAGGCAGAGCCCAGACTTGGAGAGGCCCATTGTGAGTTGACCATCCAAGGGGAAGCCAGATAAGCTTGGTCACTGACCATTTAGAAATCCACGAGGATTCAGTTCTAGGGCTGCATGGTTCTGAGAGACCACAGGCAGAGCCCTGAGCAGAGTGGGGACCTGCTCTGTGACTTGAGCCAGTCATACCCATCTAAGACTGTTTTCTCATCTTAAAACGAAAAAGTAGAATGGGGTGATCTCAAACTGTCTCTTCTGACTCTGAAATATGCTACTTTCATGGGATTTAGATTTGTCTGTTTCCAATATCTTTGCTGAATATCCTGCCCATCATCAGGGTGAGTTAAGATCAAGATAGAGTGTATTTTCTGGACTGCTTTTAGTATAGTTGGAGAAGGTGGCCCATGTGACATGTGATGAGGCACCCATCCCCAAATGCTTCCCATGTACCCCTTCCTGGCATTGTTCTTCCTACCTAGTTGATCTCTGAAGCCCTTGGCCTGGGTCTGGGACATAACCAGAGTTCAGAGATGGAGCTGTTTGTCATCAGAGCTCTCTTAACCACTGGTACCCTTGCCCTGGGTTAGGACAAAGCTGGCCATTGTCTCAGAACGACCCATAGAGGAATCCTTAAAGACAGGGAGAATATGAGAAGACTCCCTCTAGCAGTCTGTACCTACTCCATTATGATAGAGTCAGGGTGAGTTTGCCAGAAAAGTCCTCATCAGCCAGTCCTCAAAGACAAGAATTCAAGGAAGCAAAATGAATGGTGAACAAAATGATGGTGAACAGGAAGGGACTATAGAGGTTATTTTCTCAAATGCCTACAGCATACCCTGCTTCCAGTTTTCACAAGTGAGGAGACCAGGAGTAGAATGAATGCTAGGGTGACCATGGGCCATCTTTCTCCTCCAGCCTCTGTGAGGCTGGTGGTGGGAATGTTCCTTATCTGGGTCATAACTGACTTATTTCCTTCCTGATCACCTGCCTCCATGCCCTGATTTAAAAACACTGGTTTGGGATTTCATGTCCAGAGCTGATCAGACTCCACATTTCATTTCTGTTCATGATTGGTCTGTGTGAGTCCCTTCTTTAGCTTTTAAATTTATTCATTTCATCAAGTTCAATTGTTTATTCTCTGTTATCACCATAGCCCACTCACTTCCCTCGCATATTTCTGACATGTTATAGTAGGTTTGTATGCTAGTCCAGGATGCCTGGATTTGTAACATGTGCAAATGTCATGTGTCTTCCACCTTTTCCCATTTCTCCCCCTTTCCTGGTCTGTGTCTATCAGCTCAGTCACACAGAAAGAACCAAATAAACTACGTTTTTGGATGGCCTTGGAAGTGGGGGTTGCTGGGAGAGACTATGCCCGCTCCATAAAGATGCCCAGAATTGTCCTGCCAGATTGCTCTAGGTGTAGGTCTCCAGTCTTGTTGCCTTTTTTTTTTTAAAGATTTTATTTATTTATTTGACACAGAGAGAGAGATTACAAGTAGGCAGAGAGGGAGGCAGAGAGACAAGGAGAGGAGGAAGCAGGCTCCCTACTGAGCAGAGAGCCTGATGCAGGCCTCAATCCCAGGACGCTGAGATCATGACCTGAGCCGAAAGCAAAGGCTTTAACCCACTGAGCCACCCAGGCGCCCTCCTGTTGCCTTTTGAGAGCTACCACGTTGGTCTTTAGAAGGCACATAGACATACGCCAGTTCTAGGAAACTCAGAAATAGTGGTGGCTGTTGGGTGGAGAGAGGAGAAACTCATCCCATTAGGAACTCTCAGCAGCATTTGGCAGTTTCTCCATTCCAGCCCCTTCCTCTCCAGCTTACCCTGGCCTTTTGGCTTGGCTTGGCTTTTGACATTCCAACAATCATGACTCATCCTCTCTGCCTGCATGTTTCCTACTACCTTCCACAGTGCCCATTCCAGCATGTCCCATCACACCCATCTTCTTCAGCATGCCTTTGCTAAGATGAATAACAAAAGGCAAGCACTAACATCTAGTCCTGCTACATGCTGAGCCCTGTTCTTACCTTCATAAACTTCACTCATTTTACTGCTATAGCAACCTTCAGAAGTAGGTGCTACTATCCCCATTTTACAGATCACAATACTGATTCACAGACAGGCTAGGAAGCTTGTCAAGGTCAGAAGACAGGAAGGATGGAATAGTCTAGACTCCCCTTTCCTCTTTGTTTCACCAAACAGTAGATTTATTTTTCCAGGCCCAGCTCAAATCGCTATGAAATCTTCCCTAGCTAGTTCAGACTAGTGTGATAACACAATGTTGCATTTTAATAAGTCTTAAAAAAAACCCCAACAATCCTATTTCTAGTGTCTATGTTCACCTTTACTTTTTTCATGAAAAGGCTCAGGACTTGCATTTCTTCAAGAAAAAAACAAAATCCAAAAACCAGCAACCAACCACCCTTTATTGCTGGCTTTGTTGGGTTCTTGGCTCTCTGCTGCCCTCTGTTGGCTACTTGTTTTCCTGGGTGGGAGAGGAAATCTCTGATCCCAACTACAAAAAAGCCCAAAGGGTGGATGTGGGTTTTTGAAGGGTCAGACTATGGATACGATCCATACTTTTTGTTTTTTTATTTTTATTTTAAAGATTTTATTTATTTATTTGACACAGAGAGAGAGATCACAAGTAGGCAGAGAGGCAGGCAGAGAGGGAGGAGGAAGCGGGCTCCTGGCTGAGCAGAGAGCACGATGAGGGGCTCGATTCCATGACCCTGAGATCATGACCTGAGCCAAAGGCAGAGGCTTTAACCCATTGAGCCACCCAGGCGCCCTATCCATGCTTTTTAATAAACTACTTTAATAAACTAAAATACAAACACAATCTTTGCAACTGCATGTGTAAAGCAAGTTTTATATTCATTAAAGAATCCACCCAGGGCAGACAATAAAGCGTGGGTGCTGGTTTGTGGGTTTTGTTGTTGTTGTTGTTTTCTTGACCTACCTGATTACTATGGAGATTTGTTATACATGTCCACAAAAGTCCCCCAGTGAACTGAACTGGAAATTTGGTGGGAAAGGGTAAAATCCCGTGGCCTATGAGCCTTTTAAACTGTTAATTAAGAAAATTTCAAGCATACACAAAGGTTAAGTAAGTATCTCAGACTCCCATGTTTGTCCTCCTAAGCCAGATTCTTGTTTTCCTCTGTTCTCCTACTCATGCATATTCTCTCTCCCTCTCATTTCCTTATTTGAGCACATTTCTAGGTTTGGGGTTGAGCACAGTGAGAGTAGTTATGAGATTACCACAACTCATTTCATAAGAAGTTAGTTAATTGAATTGTGGGTCTGGACATGAGGGCAACTCTAGGGGGAATCTTTTGTAACCCAGAACTTACCACATTTTTGTGTCCTAGGTGTTCAGTAGGTGTTTATCAATGGAAAATCTGGTCCTTGTCCAAAGATGAATTAAAGATACAAAGTCTATGCCAAGAAATGCAAGTAAAACGGAAGAGGAATCTCTGATTCAGCAAAAGCACAAACTATAAAGCATGTGTTTGGGTGATTGTAACACAAATTCCTGCCTCCCTGGATTTGGCTAAATTAAGTATTCTCTGAATTTTCTTCCAGTCTAGAGGTTCCATAGTTATAGATAAACAGTCTGGTTGACACATGGATGATGCTTATGGGTTGAGGGGTGTAAAATCCTGGAGATATATGAGTTGGCATGGGTTTAATCAGGAAATGCTTCCTGGAAGAAAAGACTCTGGATCAAATTGAAATTTGGACAAGGCAAAAAAAGAGGGGATAAAGATGAAGTGTTAAACCATAAGAGACTCTTAATCTCACAAAACAAACTGAGGGTTACTGGGGGGTGGGAGGGTAGGGATAGGGTGGATGGGTTATGGACATTGGGGAGGGTTTGTGCTATGGTGAATGCTGTGAAAGGTGTAAGCCTGATGATTCACAGACCTGTACCCCTGGGGCAAATAATAAAAAAAAAAGATGAAGTGTCAGAAAGACACTTAATATTATAGAGCTTAAAATAAATCTGGTAATTGGGCACTACAAAGTAGCTATCAGTAGGGGGTCAGTAAAATACATTATGGCTCATCCACATGGTGAAAAACAACACAGATCTTGAAAAGAATGAGGGGAACTTGTCATTGTGGTTGCTTTGGGAGGTGAACTAGGCGGCAGGAGGAGGAAGTGAAAAGGAGACACACTTTTCACTATGTATCCTTTCCTACGTTTTGGACTTATTGCCTTTTTTTAAAAAAAGATTTTATTTATTTAATTTGTCAGAGAGGGGAGAGAGAGAGAGAGTGAGCACAATCAGGGGGATAGGCAGGCAGAGGGAGAGAGGCAGGCTCCCTGCTGAGCACGGAGCCTGATGGAGGACTCCATCCCAGGACCCTGGGATCATGACTTGAGCTGAAGGCAGATGCTTTAACTGACTGAGCCACCCAGGCGTCCCTGGGTTTATTACCTTTTAAAAAGGCATGCAATAATTTACGTTAATAATTAATTTGGAGAAATGCAGGCAAAGAATGAAGGGTTTCGTAGATAAAGCAAAGACTCTTCTTTCACTATAATTACTCTCTAAGTGATTGTCAAAGACAAAATGCATTTGACAGTTAAACAGATTATTTTATTCAGGCGATTGTAATAGGGAGAGTACTTGGTGATGAGAGAGGTCTTGAAGAAGAGGACGGAAACGTGCGGTTTATAAAATTAGGGAATTCATGGAGGAAGGGTAGGGTCAGGTCTTATCTTAGACTGTGAGAGCAAGACGGTCTTTCACGGATAGCCCCTTAATCATTCTGGGAAAGCAAAATGGTGGTAGGATTTCTTAAACCATTCCTGTTTTTAGGAAACACAAGGCTCACCCAGTATCATGGCTTTAAATATCATCCATATTCTGAGTTAAGAAAAACTACTCCAAATTTGGAAATAATGCGGAGGATGAATACATATTCTTTTAATGTCATGGTTTCAACAGGCTCGCCCCAAATTATAAATACTTTAGGAGAATATGCCTATGTTTGTCTTTGTTATTTACTATTTGATTAGAGCCCAAGAACAATGATGAGGTTACACCATTAATTTGTAAATTCCATCTGATGGAAAAAATAATCTCAAAGATTTAATTAATTACACTGAGGACATTAACCAGTTTTGTACCTAACCTAGCAGGTAGAATAATCTATTATTCTTTTATTGGATTGCCTATAAACCCCACCTTCTCAAGTGTCCTTTGTTTTTTGAAATTTAATTTTATTTTATTCAGTGATCCAAGATTCATCATTTGTGTACCACACCCAGTGCTCCATGCAATACGTGCCCTCCTTAATACCCACCACCAGGCTCACCCATTCCCCCCCTTCCCTCCGTAACCCTCAGTTTGTTTCTCAGAGTCCACAGTCTCTCAAGGTTCATCTCCCCTTCCAATTTACCCCAATTCACTTTTCCTTCCCTTCCCCTAGAGTCCTCCATGTTATTCCTTTTGTTCCACAAGTAAGTGAAACTATATGATAACTGACTTTCTCTGCTTGACTTATTTCACTCAGCACAATCTCCTCCAGACCTGTCCATGCTGATACAAAAGTTGGGTATTCCTCCTTTCTGATGGCTGAATAATATTCCATTGTATATATGGACCACATCTTCTTTATCCATTTGTTTGTTGAAGAGCATCTTGGCTCTTTCCACAGTTTGGTGATTGTGGACATTGCTGCTATGAACATTGGGGTACGTATGGCCCTTCTTTTCACTACATCTGTATCTTTGGGGTAAATACCCAGTAGTGCAATTGCCGGGTCATAGGGCAGCTGTATTTTTTAATTTTTTGAGGACTCTCCACACTGCTTTCCAAAGTGGCTGCACCAACTTGCATTCCCACCAACAGTGTAAGAGGGTTCCCCTTTCTCCACATCCTCTCCAACACTTGTTGTTTCCTGTCCTGTTGATTTTGGCCATTCTAACTGGTGTAAGATGTTATCTCAATGTGGTTTTGATTTGAGTTTCCCTGATGGCTAGTGGTGATGAACAGTTTTTCATGTGTCTGTTGGCCATTTGTATGTCTTCTTTGGAGAAGTGTCTGTTAATGTCTTCTTCGGATTTTTTGACATGATTATCTGGTGTTTGGGCTTTGAGCTTGGGAAGTTCTTTGTACATCTTGGATATCAGCCCTTTGTCTGCAGTGTCATTTGTGAATATCTTCTCCGATTCCGTGGGTTGCCTCTTTGTTTTGTTGACTGTTTCCTTTGCTGTGCAGAAGATTTTTATCTTGATGAAGTTACAAAAGTTCAGTTTTGCTTTTGTTTCCTTTCTTTGCCTTTGGAGACGTGTCTTGAAAGAAGTTGCTGTGGCTGATGTCAAGAGGTTACTGCCTATATTCTCCTCTAGGATTTTGATAGATTCCTGCCTCATGTTGAGGTCTTTCCTCCATTTCGAGTTTATCTTTGTGTATGGTGTGAGAGAATGGTCAAGTTTCATTCTTCTATACATAGCTGTCCAATTTTCCCAGCACCATTTATCGAAGGGACTCTTTTTTCCCACTGGATACTTTTCCCTGCTTTGACGAAGATTATTTGACCGTAGAGTTGAGGGTCCAAATCGACTCTCCACTCTGTTCCATTGGTCTATGTGTCTGTTTTTGTGCCAGTACCATGCTGTCTTGGTGATCACAGCTTTGTAGTAAAGCTTGAAATCAGGCAACGTGATGCCCCCAGCTTTGTTTTTCTTTTTCAACATTTCCTTAGCAATTTGGTGTCTTTTTCTGCTTCCATACAAATTTTAAGATTGTTTGTTCCAGCACTTTGAAAAATGTCAGTGGAATTTTGATCGGGATGGCATTGAAAGTATAGATTGCTCTGGGCAGTATAGACATTTTAACAATGTTTATTCTTCCAATCCATGAGCATGGAATGCTTTTCCATCTTTTTGTATCTTCTTCAATTTCTTTCATGAATGTTCTGTAGTTCCTTGAGTACAGATCCTTTACCTCTTTGGTTAGGCTTATTCCAAGGCATCTTATGGTTCTTGGTGCTATAGTAAATGGAATCAATTCTTTAATTTTCCTTTCTATATTTTCATTACTAGTGTATAGAAGCAACTGATTTCTGTGGATTGATTTTGTATCCTGCCACATTACTGAATTGCTGTATGAGTTCTAGTAGTTTGGAGGGTGGAGTATTTTGGATTTTCCATACAAAGTATCATGTCATCTGTGAAGAGAGTTTAACTTCTTCTTTGCTAATTTAATACCTTTTATTTCTTTTTGTTGTCTGCTGTTGTTAGGACTTCTAGCACTATGTTGAACAACGGTGGTGAGAGTGGGCAACCTTGTCTCATTCCTGATCTCAAAGGGAAGGCTGTCAGTTTTTCCCCATTAAGAATGATATTCACTGTGGGTTTTTCATAGATAGATTTTATGAAGTTGAGGAATGTTCCCTCTATCCCTATACTTTGAAGAGTTTTAATCAGGAACAGATGCTGTATTTTGTCAAATGCTTTTTCTGCATCAATTGAGAGGACCATGTAGTTCTTCTCTCTTCTCTTATTGATTTGTTCTGTCACATTGATTGATTTGTGAATGTTGAACCACCCTTGCATCCCAGAGATAAATCCCACCTGGTCATGGTGGATAATATTTTTAATGTACCTTGGACCCTATTAGCTAGGATCTTGTTGAGAATCTTGGCGTCCATATTCATCAGGGATATTGTTCTGAAATTCTCCTTTTTGATGGGGTCTTTGCCTGGTTTGGAGATCAAGGTAATGCTGGTTTCATAGAAAGAGTCTGGAAGTTTCCCCTCTGTTTCTGTTTTTTGAAACAGCTTCAGAAGAATAGGTATTATTTCTTCTTTGAATGTTTGGTAGAATTCCCCAGGGAATCCGTCAGGTCCTGGACTCTTGTTTTTTGGGAGGTTTTTGATCATTGCTTCAATCTCGTTGCTAGTTATTGGCCTATTCAGGCTGCCAATTTCTTCCTGTTTCAGTCTTGGAAGTTTATAGGTTTCCAGGAATGTATCTATTTCTTCTAGGTTGCTTAATTTATTGGCATATAGCTGTTGATAATAGTTTGTGATGATTGTTTCTATTTCCTTGGTGTTAGTCGTGATCTCTCCCCTTTCATTCGTAATTTTATTAATTTGAGTCCTCTCTCTTTTCTTTTGGATTAGTTTGGCCAGTGGTTTATTGATCGTATTAATTCTTTCAAAGAACCAGCTTCTAGTTTCGTTGATGTGTTCTACTGTATCTCTAGTTTCTAACTCATTGACCTCTGCTCTAATCTTAATTATTTCCCTTCTTGTACGTGGAGCTGGCTTAATTTGTTTTTGGTTTTCTAGTTCCTTAAGGTGTAAAGAGAGTTGGTGTATTTGGGATTTTTCAATTTTTTTGAGGGATGCTTGGATGGCTATGTATTTCCCCTTAGGACCACTTTTGCTGTTCGAATGTTCTTTGAACTAGCTGTATCATCTTATTTGTTGCTTCATTAATTAATATCAATTGAATAAAATCTTTGACACGTTTCTTTTATATTTATATGTGGGTCAGGTTTTTACCTTTAAAAAATTATTGTTCCTTGTGTGAATTCACTTGAGAGAACAAATAGACTTTTTGTGTGTGTGTGTTCAATTTTCAAAAACAAATTTTATTGTGTTATATTAGTCACCATAAAATACGTCATTAGTTTTTCATGCAGTGTTCCAAGATACATTGTTTATGTACCACACCCAGTGCTCCATGCAATACGTGCCTTCCTTAATACCTACCACCAGGCTTTCCCATCCCCCTACCCCTCTCCCCTCCAAAATCCTCAGTTTGTTTCTCAGAGTCCACAGTCTCTCATGCTTTGTCTCCCCCTCCGATTTCCCCCAGATCACTTTTCCTTTCCTTCTCCTAATGTCCTCCATGTTATTCCTTATGTTCCACAAGTAAGTGAAACCATATAATTCACTTTCTCTGCTTAACTTATTTCACTCAGCACAATCTCCTCCAGACCTGTCCATGCTGATACAAAAGTTGGTTATTCATCCTTTCTGATGACTGAGTAATATTCCATTGTATATATGGACCACATCTTCTTTATCCATTTGTTTGTTGAAGAGCATCTTGGCTCTTTCCACAGTTTGGGGATTGTGGACATTGCTGCTATGAACATTGGGGTACGTATGGCCCTTCTTTTCACTACATCTGTATCTTTGGGGTAAATACCCAGTTGTGCAATTGTTGGGTCATAGGGCAGCTCTATTTTTAATTTTTTGAGGACTTTCCACACTGCTTTCCAAAGTGGCTGCACCAACTTGCATTCCCACCAACAGTGTAAGAGGGTTCCCCTTTCTCCACATCCTCTCCAACACTTGTTATTTCCTGTCTTGTTGATTTTGGCCATTCTAACTGGTGTAAGATGGTATCTCAATGTGATCACATGCCCTCTTTAGGCCCATCAACCAATTACCCCATCTCCACCCCCTTCCCTCCAGTAACCCTGCTTGTTTCATGTAGTTAAGAGTCTTTCATGGTTTTTCTCTCTCTCTGATGACTTCCCATTCAGTTTCCCCTCCCTCCCCCTGTGATCCTCTGTGCTGTTTCTTATATTCCACACATGAATGATTTTTTTCTCTTTTTTTAATTATTATTTGCCCCAGGGGTACAGGTCTGTGAATCATCAGCCTTACACCTTTCACAGCATTCACCATAGCACAAACCCTCCCCAATGTCCATAACCCATCCACCCTATCCCTACCCTCCCACCCCCCAGTAACCCTTGGTTTGTTTCATGAGATTAAGAGTCTCTTTTGGTTTGTCTCCTTACCGATCCCATCTTGTTTCATTTTTTCCCTCCCTACCCTCCATGACCCCCCGCCCTGCCCCTCAAGTTCCTCATATCAGAGAGATCATATGATAATTGTCTTTCTCTGATTGACTTATTTAGCTTAGCAGAATATCCTCTAGTTCCATCCACATCATTGCAAATGGCAAGATTTCATTTCTTTTGATGGCTGCATAGTGTCCCATTGTAGATATATACCATATCTTCTTTTCTTTTTTTTTTAAAGATTTTATTTATTCATTTGACACAGAGAGAGAGATCACAAGTAGGCAGAGAGGCAGGCAGAGAGAGAGGAGAGAGGAGGAAGCAGGCTTCCTGCTGAGCAGAGAGCCTGATGCGGGCCTCGATCCCAGGACTCTGGGATCATGATCTGAGCCAAAGGCAGCGGTTTTAACCCACTGAGCCACCCAGGCGCCCCCATATCTTCTTTATCCATTAATCTGTTGATGGACATATAGGTTCTTTCCATAGTTTGGCTATTGTGGACTTTGCTGCTATAAACATTTGAGTGCATATGCCCCTGAAGATCACTACCTTTGTATCTTTAGGGTAAATTTCCAGAAGTGTGATTGCTGGGTTGTAGGGTAGCTCTATTTTCAGCTTTTTGAGGAACCTCCACACTGTTTTCCAGAGTGGTTGCACCAGCTTGCATTCCCACCAACAGTGTAGGATGGTTCCCCTTTCTCTGCATCCTCGCCAACATCTGTCATTTCCTGATTTGTTAATTTTAGTGTGGCACTGTTTTGGACGAGCTCTGGCCAAGAGTGTATTGGAGGGGTTAGGATGTCTGTGTTTGCAAGTTTTGTGTGCTAGTCCTCTGTGGGAGGGAACTTGCAGCACCAAGAGTGAGACAGGCCTCGCTGGAAGAGGTATATTAGCCAAAGCACAGGGAGGGAATGTGGCAGTGTTAGCAAGTTAGAGTGTTAGTGAGTGTTGGCACCGTGGCTGGTTCCCATGTGTTTATGTTGGGTGGTGGGGGATGAAAATGATGCCTGCCAACTCCTTTGTTCTTGGAGGAGTCTTCCAACCATTTCTATCCCTTCAGAACATGGTCTGAGATGCATAAACAACTATCCCTCCATATGTCCCAGGTGTTTTCCAAATTGCTGCTTCTATACTGTATCTCTATGAGATATTTGTTATGCTTTTTCTTTAAGGGTAGGATTCAGTTTCCTCTCAGCCTCCTGACTCTCCCAGAGCTGAGCTAATTGATTTTTAAAATCACTGGTTGTAAGAACTTACAAAATTTGGTCCCTCTAGTTTTCAAGGTCAAATGTCTTCCCTCTGTGGGTTCCCTGGTATAATAGTCTGTTTCTCTCCCTTCTGCACACCCATGGGTCCCTCCCTCTCATGGATGATCCTGTAGGTCCATTTAGCTCCCCACAATGTCTCTACCCTCCTACCCTCTTTGATGTGGCCTCTTCTTTATATTAGTTATGGAGCTAATTCTCCCAGTCTTTGGGTCATTTTCTGGGTTATTTAAACTGATGTGAGTGTTATCTAGTTGTACAAATGGGATAAGGTAAACTTAGGTCCTTTTACTCCACCATCTTCCCAGCAATCCATTCTTTAATTTTTAAAAATTAATTTTTCTGATGGCCTAGTAGTTCCTTTGTTCCTGGAACTACTTTTATTGTTTGAGACATTCATTATTTAATAAGTTGAATAAAATGTGTGACACATGTTTATTTGATACTGAATGAGAGGTGTGTTTTTAACTGAAAAAAGGAAATGTTGACAACCCTATACAGAAAAGATATATATGATTCAAAATATATGATTCAAGTTTTAAGTCACAAATTAAGAACAAACATCTTAAAGAATATGATGACAGAGATGGTAAATGAAATTATTCAGAAGGGAAGACCTTTAATAAAAACATTCTAATTGATGACACCAGGAAGAGCTGGGAGTCAGGAGAACAGGTCCCAATCTAGAGTCCTTGGAGAGCAGACTTCACCACCAAGGGATGGCTGCTCTGATCAGTCAGTTGGATCTACAACAGGGTCTCTCTTAGTGCAGGGGAATCAGTGCACCTCCATCTCCTTAAAGGAAATGGGGCTGAAATGGAAGCAGGAGGGACCTAGGAAAGGTAGAGAGCAGAAACTTTCAGGAGAAAGAAAGTCTTGTGTGGGGAAATCCAGACTTTCCTCATATCCTGTGAAAAAGGTATTGATGAGTATTTGGGGCACTCCTCATCCACAGGCAGGAAATATCCAATGCCTTCCACAAAGGCTGTAGAAAGGTTTTGAAGAAATGCTAAAATCTTTAGGGGTTAGAAAAAGTTTTTCAGAAATAGAAATTACAGGGGCACCTGGGTGGCTTAGTGGGTTAAAGCCTCTGCCTTCAGCTCAGGTCATGATCTCAGGGTCCTGGGATGGAGCCCTGCATCAGGCTCCTTGCTCAGTGGGGAGCCTGCTTCCTCCTCTCTGTCTGCCTCTCTGCCTACTTGTGATCTCTCTCTGTGTCAAATAAATAAATAAAATCTTTACAAAAAAGAAATAGAAATTACAGCACAGAGAGAAACTTTACTCATAAGGGGAGCACAGGGAGTGGGCTGGACTATGGGGGGAGGGGTCTCATGATAAACGAGGAAACAGAACCTCACCTGTGGAAAGAAACCCTCATTGAGCCAGGTCCAGTGCCCAGCTGAGAGGTTTTTTTCCCTGACACTCTTCACTGCACCTACTGTTTTCCCCCTTTGCTGTGACTAAGGAAAGTTACTTGTATTTTCACAAATCCTTGGAGACCCCCTCCTCTGTCATATCTCTGTCCCCAGGCTCTGGCAATTAAACTCCAAGGGAAGGGAGGCTCTTGCAAAGTTCTCTGCTCATCTCAGCTGT
Source organism: Ailurus styani (assembly GCA_002007465.1). NCBI lineage: Eukaryota > Metazoa > Chordata > Mammalia > Carnivora > Ailuridae > Ailurus > Ailurus styani. The sequence goes on from LNAC01001270.1 coordinate 248,029, forward strand.
TCCAACAAACTCTCTCTTAGGGAGAGGTAGAGAGAACTGGGAAGTGAGGGTAAAGTAGGGGACTTAAGTGGTCTGAGCCCCAGTGTCTTTGTCTGTAAAAGCCACATAATGATGTTCACCACAAAATGTTTGTAATGAAATTAAAGTGCACAGACAATCTAAAGTCACCTCCCCATGGTAGGTCCTAAGAATTGTAACTACTATTAGTGCCACTGCCCTCCATTCTGTCCAACCCTGAAAACTAAGCAAATGCTTTTCTGTGGTTTAGTCCAACTTCCAGAACACAATTCTGTCCTCTTTTTTCTGAATACAACAAAGAATATTTTCTTCCAGAAAAAGTTTTATTTTAGCTGGTACAGGGTTTAGATGGATGGATATACAAATAACACCAATAACCTAATTACAGGTGTTTGAAAATACGTCTTCAAATACAGATCAAATTCTGCCATTTATGTTCCAAATAGAATTTTCCAAGGGAAAATGGTATAGTGAATTTTCCTCTTACAGAAACTGAAAATATAAAAAGTGGCTAATTTTGTATATATACAGCACTTTCCTGTGTATTTCTTATATGCCAGACAATAAACACCTTTACCCCTTTCCTCAAGAATCCTAAAGACTTAGCACTTTATTCTTTAAAGAATATAAGACTTCAAGAAGTCTGTCTTGGTCACACAAATAACCCAATTAAAAAATGGATAGGAGACATGAACAGACATTTCTCCAAAGAAGACATGTAGATACAAACAAACACACGAAAAGATGTTCATCACCACATACTATCAGGGACATGCGAATCAAAACTACAACGAGGTATCCCCTCACACCAGTCAGAATGGCTAAAATCAACAGCACAAGAAACAACAGGTATTGGTGAGAATGTGGAGAAAAGGAACATTCATACACTGTTGATGGGAACACGAACTAGGGCAGTCACTCTGGAAATCAGTATAGAGGTTCCTCAAAAAGTTAAAAATAAGGGAACCTGGGTGGCTCAGTTGGTTAAGTGTCTGCTTTCAGCTCCGGTCATGATCCCAGGGTCCTGGGATTGAGCCCTGTGTCAGGTTCTCTGCTCAGCAGGGACTCTGCTTCTCTCTCTCCCTCTGCCCCCTGTTTGTGCTCTCTCTCTCTCTCTCTCTCTCTCTCTCTCTCTCTCTCTCTCTCAAATGGATAAAATCTTTTTAAAAAGTTAAAAATAGAAGTACCCTATGATCCAACAATCACACCACTGAGTATTTACCCAAAGGATTAAGGAACACTAATTCAAAGGGAAACAAGCACCCCGATATTTATAGCAGCATTATCTATAATAGCCAAGATATGGAAGCAACCCAAGTGTCCATAGATAAATGAATGGATACTATTCAGTCATAAAAAGAATGACATCTTGCATTTGCAAAGACATGGATAGAGAAAGAGTATGATGCTAAGTGAAATAAGTTAGAGAATGACAAATGCTATATGATTTCACTCATATGTGGAATTCAAGAAAAAAACCAAAAAGCAAAGGGAAAAAAAGAGAAAGACAAATCAAGAAACAGACTCTTAACTATAGAAAACAAACGAATGGTTACCAGGGGGGATAGGCGACACTAATGATGGGCATGGGTGATGTATGGAAGTGTTGAATTACTACATTGTACACCTGAAACAAATATAACACTGTACATTAACTAGCTGGAATTAAAATACATCCTCAAAAGGCCAACCCCCCCACTTATATTTTAATATAAAAAGAAAAGTTCCTACTTACAGAGCATGAAGGGTGAGCACTTTCTAAAGAGAATTTTATAAGCTTGTTTTTCATCATCTGGATGCTTTTCGTCTAAGATACTAGTGTGAGATCTTTAAAAAATCAGAAAAATGATATCTATATATACACATATGGAATATTGTATGTTGTCTGGCACATAGTAGGTTCTGAGTCAATGGTACAGATTAGAAATAAGAGTTAGGAAATTAAGCTCAGAGCATCCTCTGATAATAGAAATAATCCTAGTTTTAAACAATAAGTGACAATAATCCCATGCCTTACTCTGTTCAGTGCTTGGGTTTACAAAGTCCTACATTAAATGTAATGCATTTTACAAACATTTTATTTACTAAAAGTCCCAGAATCAGGAGATGGCATTGCCAGGCACAGGATGTCCTGGTCCTTCAGGGGTGGCTGCCAATCCTGCAATGGTCCAACCCCTTTCTCAGGGCCCCCATCACCTCCCGGTTTCTCAAGCTATAAATGAGGGGGTTGAGCATAGGGGTAAGGACCGTGTAGAAGATAGAGACCACCTTGTCATGGCTAGGGGCCCGGTAGCGCCGAGGCCTCAGGTAAATGAACATGGCTGCTCCATAGAAGAGGGAGACAGCTGTCAAATGCGAGGAACAGGTGGCCAGGGACTTTTTGCCAGCCTGAGCAGAATGCATGTGGAGCACAGCCCTCAGGATACGAGCATAGGAGGCCACAATGATGGAGAAGGGAAGAAACAGCATGAAGACACAGCAAGCATATATAACATTCTCAAAAATGGATGTGTCTATACAGGCCAGTTTCAACAAGGACAGCATCTCACAAAAGAAGTGGTTCAATTCCCTCAAGCCACAGTAGGGGAAGGTCATTACTACCACCATCTGGATCACACCATCTATTATCCCAAAGGCCCAGGAGCTCCCAACAATCTGGAGGCAGACTCTGTGACTCATGAGGACAGGATAGTGAAGTGGGTGGCTAATGGCCACATAGCGGTCATAAGCCATGAGTCCCAGCAAGAGCCCCTCAGACCCCACAAGACAGACAAAGAGGCCAATTTGTATGCCACAACCTACAAAGGAGATGGACTTCCTGCCCGATAGGAAGTTGACCACCATCTTTGGCACATTGGTACAGACCAACATGAGGTCCATGAGGGAGAGCTGACTGAGGAAGAAGTACATGGGTGTGTGAAGTCGAGGATCTATGTAGATGAGGAAGATGAGGAGAACATTCTCACAGAGGGCCACTGTGAAGACCACCATAACAACAGAGAAGAGGACAAGATCAGATGGACTATGAGAAAAGATGCCCAGGAGGATGAAGTCATCTGTAGATGATTGATTCAACCATATCTCCATGGCTTAGTTGATGTTCCTGGTCACCTGTGAATGTGAACAAAAAATGGATTGACTGACACTTCTTTATTACCTCTGCATTCCACATCTTCGGCCAGGTATTTTGTTTGTAACTCATGAGACCTCAACAACATAAACTTTGGGACATAGAAGGGCACTCCTTTATATTCCCATCTAACAGCAATAGGAGTCACCCTAGCTTATAGGATGGACCAACTATCTATTTGCATTTATCCTTACCAGGAAGAGTTTATTGTAGGACCTTTCTGCAAGCAAAGTTTTGGCTTTATTATATGATATTGAGTCTTTTACGATATCACACAGATTTGGTAAACTATCTTATACAGGGCTGTACCTTCTCAGTCCAAGAGACCATTTATAGGCATAATGGAAAAGGAAGTGTTTGAAGCATGAGTTGCTCTTTAGTCTGTACGTGTTTCTTTATGTTCTTTTTTTTTTTTTTAAAGATTTTTTTTATTTATTCATTTGACACACACAGAGAGAGAGATTACAAGTAAGCAGAGAGGCAGGCAGAGAGAGGAGAGAGGAGGAAGCAGGCTCCCTGCTGAGCAGAGAGCCCGATGTGGGCCTCGATCCCAGGACCCTGGGATCATGACCTGAGCCGAAGGCAGCGGCTTTAACCCACTGAGCCACCCAGGCGCCCTTTCTTTATGTTCTGAGAGTGTTTTCATGATAACCAATCTGATATATTTATAGTATTGATAAAAGAAGTATCTTTCGTGCCTCAAACGGGAAGGAAGTTACAACTAGATGCCATTATTGTCAATTATATTGGGGGTGACAGGAAAGTCACAGGACCAATGTGGAAAAGCAACAGTTTGGTGCCCAAACCTATTAAGAACAGTGAGGTCTTCAATTGTGCTGAGACTTTTGAAATAATCCCAGGATTAGGCTTCAATAAAAGTTGACTGATAAACAGGTAGTATCTACTTACTAAGTTACCTTTTGTAGACATCAAAGAGCCTTATAAAATATTTCTAACCACTATCTTGCACATGACTCTCTGAACCATTTACTCTCTGCCTCATAAAAGTTCCAATTAAGTTATTGGGTCATGTCAATTAAAAGGGATTTCTCTGGAAATCCTGGGGGTGCCTCACAGCATGGCAACTGACTTCCCCCAGGGAGAGCGATCTTGGAGAGAGTGAGAGCAAAAGCACCCTAGATAGAAACCACAGTCTTAATACATAGTACTGGAAGTGACATTCCATTAGTTCAGCTGAATTCTATTCTTTAGAAGTGAGTCACCAAATCCCAGCCCATACTCAATAGGAAGAGAGCACAAGGACATGAATACCAGGAAAGGGGACCAATGGAACCATCTTGGAAGCTGTCTACCACATCTTTCCATGTTCCATCTCAAATCCTGATTATTGATATAACTAAACTGGACTCTATTTTTAAATTAAATTAAATTAAATTTTATTTTATTCTATTGTTTTCTCCAAAAATCCACCCACTCTAATATAACATCCTTAAATTATTCATCACCAGGTTGTGTTGGTGATTTTATTTTTTAATTTAATTTTATTTTATTCAGTGATCCAAGATTCATCGTTTATGCACCATAACCAGTGTTCCATGCAATACATGCCCTCCTTAATACCCACAACCAGGCTCACCCATCCCCTCTTCCCCCTCCCTTCCATAACCCTCAGTTTGTTTCTCAGAGTCCACAGTCTTTCATGGTTCGTCTCCTCTTCTGATTTACTCCAATTTTACTCTATTTTAAAAAGTGATCTTGTCATATAAGAAAGACAGTGAAAAAAAAAGAAAGAAAAGATGGTGATTTCCAAGTTACCTAGAAACAATGAATCAAACATGTTGAGTTTGTGAGTCTATCTCTCATTTGCTGAGAAGTAACAGGGCTCTCTGTCTGATTCTAGTGACAAGTAATCTACAATAGTAAAAATCAATTAAACTCTTGCATTCTATAGTACTCCCATCCATTTTTATTTGATCTCATAGTAGGAAGCTGCAATGAAGTTACAGTGATATTATTAAATAGACCCTCTTCTACAGATGAGGGAAATAAGGCTCTGAAGAGTTGGCTGGAGTGCCCAAGGTTACAGGGCTGGTAAACACAGGACCAAAACTTGAGAAGGGAGCTTTGGAACCTAAGTTCTGGACACTTACTGTATCAGATTGTTTCTGGGCAAAAAATATTCTTAGAAGGGAAAGCTACCTTATTTTGGAGAAATTCTCAGTTAGGAACTTGCAATTTCCTTTATGTAATTTTGGCTCATTCCACAGCCTTCTGATCCATGGTCTAAACTCTTAACACTTAGAGATCCTTTTGCTAAAGAAGAGTTGTTACTCATGGTTAAGTTCCTGTCTTACAAATTGATTAGTTTAAATGGAATTCCTGAAGCTAGAAGAAAATTACAATTACATTTTTTCCTTTGCGAAACTTCAAGGAAAGACTTGGGAGGGATTACCATAAGGCTGAGGATGAGGAGGAGAGAGAATCCATCTGCCTATCTGTCTCTCCAAATGACACAGAAATCTTTGGATCACAGACACCCCTTCCAAGCCTGAGCCAGGCCTGAGCCACTGCTTCAAACTTCCAATTCTCTGCAAAATTTATATAATTGTATTTCTTGTTCACATCCCAAATAAAAAACAACTTAAGCATTAATGTCCACCTGCATGTGTTAGAAAAGTAATATCTACTATTCTCATCTAATTTCTTTAATATGATATTTTACTCTCCCAATCATTCAAGCTCAAAATGATCCATGCTGAATACCCTCTGTGCCTCAAATCCAACATTCTCATGGACCTTTTGATTTGCCTTTAGTAGAGAGTCTTGCTTCTTACAACTGGCCCTCTATTTTCATCTCTGTGTCACTACTGTATTCGGAGCATTTTTGTTTTGCCAGCATTCATGCAATGGCCATGACCCAAGGACCTCCTCTGCATTGCAAATTGTAGACACCTCCCAGAGCACCCCTCTGTAGGCCATGTCACTGCTCAAGACTGAGGGCAGAGCTCCACTTCTAACCTAATTGAAGTCCAGGTATGGCTCTGCTCTCCCTTTCCAGGTTTTCATCCCCATCTCCTTCTAAATAAATATCATATTCCATCTCAAGAGACACCTGCAGATTGCCAAATATAATTTCTGTTTGCCGCTTTTAGTTTTGCTCACACTGTTCCATTCACCTGGCATATCTTTCTCCAAACTCCTTTAGTCAAATGTTGTCTTTTAGGACTCAAACCTGCTTCTGCCATTGAGGGGTTCCCAAGTAATCCCCATGCCAGGTGATCCTTTCCCCTCTGGTTTTCTACATCTCATTTGTTTGACCTGAAAATGGGCTTCTTGGTTCAGTTACAGTTCACAGCAGCCTCTCAACTGGTTTCACTTGCTTCTCTATCCGGCAGCTGGAATGTTAAACCATATGAAATGCAAATCAGATGATGTCACTCTTGGGCTCAAGATGGGCCATTGGCTCCCAATACAGATCCAGGCCAAACACTTGCAAGGCCCTCAAGTCCTGTGCAACCCACCTCCATGGATGCTCCTCCCACACACAATACTGCAAGCTGGGCTCTGACCCTGTCCCCTTACTCAGGGTGTTTCTTCTACCAGAACCTCTTTATTCTTTCCTGGATCAAGCCAGGCACACTCTTACCTTAGGACATTCACCTTCCCTTTTCATGGAGTGTTCCTCCTCTAGCTCTCTTCATGGCTCACCTTCACTTCAAATCTGTACCAAGCGTCATTGAGAACTTCTCTGCAAAGCCTCCTATGTTCCTATATATGTGTGTGCTGACTTAATAAAATAACCAGATTAAGTAACATGCAGTTGCAACCTTCAAGTTCTGAAAGCAGAAAGCCTGGATTCTTTCATTGCAGAAGCTGTTGTTCTTGACCTGAATTATACTACAAATTCATGGCTGGATTCTTTCCTGTGAGGGACAGTGAATATCTTCAGGTATTTACAAATGACAAAGATGTCCCCCACAAGTGGATGAGAGTAGTATCTAGGATACATTTGTAAGGGGGTGTATTCATCTCTACTTTACCTCCCTGCAAAGAGGAAATGCAAAGACCCCACAGGACACTCTATGTAAAGATCCAGGGTGATTTCCTATACTGGGATGGGCCTGCCCAGATCTATAACCAGGGAGTTTGGCTACATGAGCTTGTCCTTACAGAGGGGAGCATGGCCTGACTCATGCCTAAAGACTTGTGTCCTTTACACCAACAATTCCCTGTTGTAGTGTGTGTGTGTGTATGTATTGTGTGTGTGTGTGTGTGTGTGTGTGTGTGTGTTCTATAGGAGTAAATTGCTGTTTCTACAGCCTTTAAATACTATCTCGGTCATATTGGACCCAGGATTACCCAACCAACAGAAAAAGTCAGGTCCCTCAGACTTTAGAGCCAAGCTTCCTCCTGTTTTGAGGATGCCCAGCACTACACTCTGCATGTAGAGGCATTTGGCTGAATACATTTTCAAGGAGATGTACCTCTCTCTCATCACCTCTGACAATTTTCACACTTTTCTGTCTCATCAGAAATGATTATATCACACTTGTAGTACAGGTGTCTCTCCCTAGAAAAAGCCTTTTCTTTGCATAAACAGCAATTATAAGAGAAAAGTCTAAAGGACCTCTGGAGCCCTGGGACCAAGACACAGCTGTGTTACTACTAATTGTGGACCAGCATTTATACCCTCTTTTGCAGGAAGATAATCCACATTCTCCATCATTGCTTTCCTGTGAGCCTCAGTGAGGGAGTTTATGTGGAGCTTTCCAGGAAAGGGTTCTGCAAATGTCACTAGTACTAACATACTATGTTGGTCACTAATGACATTTCTCTCCCTATCCTGAATGGCTCAAATGAATTCTGATTCTTTTACCCACTGCGTTTTTAGCATTTCTACTTGGATGTCCAATGGTCTTATCCTACCTGAAGTAACCAAACTGCTCTCGGTCTCCACTGGAGAAACACCTCTTCTAATCTTCCTAGATTAATTAAGGTCAGTTCTCTCCAGTTGCTCAGGGCACAACACATGGGTCATTTTGAATCCTCTCCTTCCCTCTCATATCCCAACCATCAGAAACTCCTGCTGGCTTTTCCTCCGAGTGTTTTCGCTCCTGATCACTTTTCACTCCTGCCAGCTTCCAACTTACCACACCATTGTTACTGCTTTTCTGGATGATAACAATAGCCCCTAACTGAACTTGCCTCCCCATTCTACCCTTGCTTCCATGTTAGTCTATTTGCCTCACATTCTCAGCCAGGAGTTACTTAATGCTTATTTGGAGTTCAAATCCTTCCCTCCGAGTTCCTTCTTTGCCTTATAGTTCTCAGAACACTTAACACCACCAGGCATGCCACATTTAATTTATATGGATTTGTTTTCTACTTTACCAATGAAACCTATATTCCTGATGTCACTTTTGTTCATGGCAGGATACCTGGCTCCTAGGACAGTGCCTGGCATATATTATGTCCTTAGTAAATATTGTTGAATGATTATTGTAAAGTGCAAACAACTCAAGAAACTATCCTAGCATCTCACATGCTCATTTCCTGCTCTCTAAATTTATTTCTCTCTGTTTAACTAATGGCTTCATTGTCTTCCTAGGAACAACACCATGAAAGAATTCACCTTGCCTCTACAATATTATTTTGGGGACAAGGTGACTCCATGTTTCCTTTTAGCCCTCTCCTTCCTCCCCTTCACTTGCACCTCTTTCTACTCATCCTTTGTTTTTCTGCTTTAGATCATTCTTCAACCCAGGAACCCATCACTGACCCCCACAAGCCACAGAAAGGGAAAGGTTCAAGGAGGAATTAATGAGACATTTAGAAAAGAAACAGGGAGAGATAGAATAAAGGGAGAGGACCAGAAGAAAGAGTGAGGACAAACAACACTAGAAAGAATGTGCTCAACCTCTGCTCCCCCTGCAAAAGGAAGGAAAACACCCTGAAGGAGGCAGACAATAGGAGGAAGAAGAAATGACCTATAAACAGTAATAGGAACTGCAAGGAAGAGAGAAGCTGGTTATTGGGAAAAGTTCTTTTTTTTGTTTTTTGTTTTTTTGGATAGTTTATTTATTTATTTATTATTTTATTTTTTCAGTGATCCAAGAGTCATTGTTTATGCACCACACTCAGTGCTCCATGCAATACGTGCCCTCCTTAATACCCACCACCAGGCTCACCCCTCCCCCCTTCCCCTCCCCTCCATAACCCTCAGTTTGTTTCTCAGAGTCCACAGTCTCTCATGGTTTACCTCCCCTTCCGATTTACCCCAATTCCCTTTTCTTTTCCTTCTCCTAGAGTCCTCCATTTTATTCCTTATGTTCCACAAGTAAGTGAAACCATATGATAACTGACTTTCTCTGCTTGACTTATTCCACTCAGTATAATCTCCTCCAGACCCATCCATGTTGATACAAAAGTTGGGTATTCATCCTTTCTGATGGTTGAGTAATATTCACTCACCTTTGGGTGGGTTTCCTGGAGGAAAACACATTCAGCAGATATCCTGTGGAGGAGTTTTTGGTTTCAAAATCATATTCTCATCCTTCTCCTGAATTTACACTTACTGTGTCAGAGGGGACAGGGAGGAACACTGCACCTCAGCTCTGATCTCCTTCATTAGCACCACCACTCCCACCACTTTGTAGCCAAACTCTGAACTCTCTAGCTCTAACAGTGTGTCTCAGACAAACAACAGCTTCTTCTCAGCCAAAGGGTAGAAGAAGAGAGGGGACTTAATTCAGCAGATGGTAGTAGACAGATGGAGTATGTGCCAGGACCTATGTGTTCCTGCCCACCCACTGATGTCCATTCACTTTCCATGGGCTGCTCTCAGCCTGGTTACAGAACTCTTTCCACTGCCCATGCAATACTTAACACTAAACCTGACTGAGGAGAGTGAAGTGGTGGAGTCCTGGGGGAGCCCACAAACTCCAGCCTTGGAACAGGAGCTCCCCAGCTTGCAATTAGGGAAACTCAAATAGGCACCTTGGGGACAGAACTGGGAAGAGGGCCAGTGGGGACAGTGTGAGGAAACTTGGCCAGGGGAAGGCCATGGGACAGCAAGAGCATAAGAATGGGGGGCAAGTTTTTTGGTTCTCTACCTCCAACCACAGACACATTCCACACTTCCCAGTAACCCTCCAGTCCCTCACTGGGTCTCCATCTGTGGCTGTCCCGGCAGGCTCTCTCTGCACCATGCAATCCATATCTGTTCTTTACTTGCCCCATGGAGTCAGCCTATATCTCTGATACCCATGTTATGCAGAGCAGAGTACTGGGTAAGATGTACTTAAATCAAGCTAGGGCCACACTATCTTGGCTCCAAGGATTTTATAGTCCAATGGGAAGGAAAGAAGAATACTCTCATTTATGAGTCAGGAGTGATATGGGACTGGGTATCATCCCAAATACTCTCAGATGTTTCTGTGAGCCCAGTACCCTCTCATTTTGCTATGGACAGTCCCGTGATCTAGTTGTTGTGTATGTCCTCCCTGTAATCTTTAGAATCCCCTTTTATTCTCCAGAATGTCCCAGTTGAACAATAAATTTTATAGTCACTCTACTTCACATCCTATAGAGCTATTTAGTTTTTTCCATTGGCCAATATGTTTGCAATTTACTTGATGAACAGTTAAGTCACAAACTTATTTGAGAACTGATATTCTTACAACATGGAGCATCCAAATACGTGAATATGGTATATGTCTCCATTCAGATTCTTTAATTTTTCTTAGCGTGTTTTGTAGCATAAACTCTTTGCACATCTTATGTTAGGATTACTCCTGAATTTTAAACATTTACTAATTTCAGATGTACATTAATTTCAAATGTACTCAAAAGTAAATAGAAATTTCCTATTATTCCTAGCTTAATGTGAGTGATCATGAATGGGTGTTGAATTTCATTAAATGACATTTCTGCATGTCTTGAGATGATCATATTTTCCTCTTTAATACTGTTTGTATTCATATTCACTGTATAAATCATGCCTTTTTATTTAAAATCTAGTTAGTTGATATATAGTGTAATATTGGTTTCAAGAGTAGAATTTAGTGATTCATCACTTACACATAATACCCAATACTCATCATAACAAGTACCCTCCTTAATATCCAGCACCTATTTTTTTTTTGGAGATAAATTATTTTTTTATTTTTTATTCTTTGCCCCAGGGGTACAGGTCTGTGAATCATCAGGCTTACTTCTTTCACAGCACTCACCAAAGCACAAACCCTCCCCAATGTCCATAACCCATCCACCCTATCCCTACCCTCCCACCCCCCAGTAACCCTCAGTTTGTTTTGTGAGATCAGGAGTCTCTTATGGTTTGTCTCCTTCCCCATCCCATCTTGTTTCATTATTTTTCCCTCCCTACCCCCCACAACCCCCCACTCTGCCCCTCAAGTTCCTCATATCGGAGAAATCATATGATATTTGTCTTTCTCTGATCGACTTACTTCACTCAGCATAATACCCTCCAGTTCCATCCATGTCGTTGCAAACGGCAAGGTTTCGTTTCTTTTGATAGCTGCAGCACCTGTTTAACCCATTCCTCATCCTCTCCTTCCATCAACCCTCAGTTTGTTCTCTATCATTAAGAAACAGTGAATCTTGGATCACTGGAAAAAAAAAGAGACTTTTATGGTAGAAGCAGAAAAAGCATTTCACAAAATACAGCATCCATTTTTGATAAAAACCCTCAACAAAGTTGGTGTAGGTGGAATATACCTTAACATCATAAAGACCCACAGCTAATATAATCTTCAGTGGGGGAAAAACTGAAAGGGTCTCCCCTCTGGTCAGGAGCAAGACAAGAATGTTCACTCTCACCATTACTATTTAACATAGTATTGGAAGAATTAGCCTCAGCAGTCAGACAACACAAAGAAATAAAAGGCATCCAAATCAGCAAAGAAGAAGTCAAACTTTCACTACTTTCAGATGACAGGATACTATATGTAGAAAACCTGAAAAACTCCATCAAAAAATTGCTAATCTCACAAAACAAACTGAGGGTTACTGGGGGGTGGGAGGGTAGGGATAGGGTAGATGGGTTATNGATGAGTTATAGACATTGGGAAGGGTTTGTGCTTTGGTGAATGCTGTGAAAGATGTAAGCCTGATGATTCACAGACCTGTACCCCTTGGGCAAATAATAAAAATAAAATTAAAAAAAAATACCACCAGCATTTTCACCAACAACCCCAAAATTTGCATGGAACCTAAAAGACCTTGAATAGCTAATGTGATCCCAAAAAAGAAAAACAAAGCTGGAGGTATCACAATTCTGGACTTCAAGGTATATCACAAAATTGTAGTCATCAAGACAGTATGGTACTGGCACAAAAAGAAGACATATAGATCAATGGAACAGAATATAGAACCCAGAAATGGACTCTCAATTCTATGGTCAACCAATCTCTTTTTTTTAATGGCACAGTTTATTTAACAAACATCCTATAGCTTTGTACTTTCCAAGTTTTTACAGTTACATATAATGCTGCAAACAAAAAGCCTTGTCAACATGTATTAGTGAATACCGGAAAGTACATCTTCAAAGTATCCTATAATTGAGCCAGTGAAGGCTTCTGTATATTGGTCACTAGATTGTTTACTTATTCATTCTTGGTATGATCAACTAATCTTCAATAAAGCAGGAAAGAATATTCACTGGAAAAAGACAGTCTCTTCAACAAATGGTGCTGGGAAAATTGGACAGCCACATGCAGAAGAATGAAATGACCACTTTTTTACACCATACACAAAAATAAATTCGAAATGGATGAAAGACCTAAATGTGAGATGGGAATCCATCAAAATCCTGAAGAACACAGCCAGCAACCTCTTTGACCTTGGCTGTAGCAACTTCTTGCTAAATATGTCACTGGAGGCAAGGGAAACAAAAGCAAAAATTAACGCTAGGGACTTTATCAAGATAAAAATCTTCTGCATAGGTGTTGTGATAAACACTGGGTGTTTTACTCAACTAATGAATCATTGAACACTACGTCAAAAACTAATGATGTACTATATGTTGGCTAACTGAACATAATAAAAAAAGCTTCTGCACAGCAAGGTAACAACAGAACTAAAAAGCAGCCTATGGAATGGGAGAAAATATTTGCAAAGGACATATCTGATAAAGGGTTAGTATCCAAAATCTATAAAGAACTTATCAAGCGTGATACCCCAAATCAAATAATCCTCTTAAGAAATGGGCCAAAGAGACCAGAGCAGCAAGATGGCGGAGGAGTAGGAGACCAATTATCATCAGGTCCCAGGAATTCACCCAGAGAGCTATCAAACCATTCTGAACACCTACAAATTCTACCGGAGATCGAAGAGAAGAAGAGCAGCAATTCTAGGAACAGAAAATCGACCACTTTCTGGAAGGTAGGACGTGCGGAGAAGTGAATCTGAGGCGACGGGAAGCTAGACCCTGGGGGGAGGGGCCGGCTGCCGGCAAGGGCGCGAGCAGCGGAGCACAGACTCGGAACTGTTAGAAGTCGGCTCCACTGGGGGACGTCGCCCCAGAGGCCAAGCGGGGGGTGAAGCCCCAGCAGGGACAGTGTGGTCTCAGGACCCACGGGGACACAAAAAGACCAGGGGTGTCTGAGCGCGACCGAGCTCCCAGGTCTCAGAAAGAAGCCGGCGGGAGAGACGGAGCTGAGCTGAGGTGTCTCTCAGCTTGGGGTTACCTTGGGCTGGGATCTGAAGTGCAGCCGGGCCGCTGATCTGTGAGCGGGGACCCCACAGGCGGCAGACCCGGAGAGACACACCTTCCTCCTCCGGGAGGAGCGGTGCGCGAGCAGTTACAGGAATCTGCCGNGAGCGGTGCGCGAGCAGTTACAGGAATCTGCCGGGTTCGGAGATTCTAAATGGGGCCGCGCCAGAGACAGAGATGCTCGGT
>LNAC01001271.1:0-69232 GCA_002007465.1 Ailurus styani
AATTCCTGGGACCTGATGATAATCGGTCTCCTACTCCTCCGCCATCTTGCCGCTCTCCTCATCTTTGTTCTTTAATCTGTATTTCATCTTACGGTTTCTCTTGCATAAATTTATCTTTTCAGCTTGTTTGCCTGGTTAATATGTAATGAATCAAAAATTATTTAAGTATCAAATTTTATTTAAATTAAACACACAAAATCAAAGGCCAAGAAAACATTTTGTTTTAAATTTTAAAAGGTACAGAAATGCATTCCAAGACCTTGATGGGATTCACTATCAAGATCCTAAGGAGCCACTTTGGAAAACAGTGTGGAGATTTCTCAAAAAATTAAAAACAAAGGTACCCTATCACCCTGCCATTGCACTACTGGGTATTTACCCCAAAGATACAGATGTAGTGAAAAGAAGGGCCATATGTATCCCAATGTTCATAGCAGCAATGTCCACAATTGCCAAACTGTGTAAATAGCTGAGATGCCCTTCAGCAGATGAATGGATGAAGAAGATGTAGTCTATATATATAATTGAACATTACGCAGCCATCAGGAAGGATGAATACCCAACCTTTGTATCAACATGGATGGTTCTACAGGAGATTATGCTGAATGAAATCTGTCTAGCAGGGAAAGTCAATTATCATATGGTTTCACTTACTTGTGGAACATAAGGAATAAAATGGAGGACCCTAGGGGAAGGAAAGGAAAAGTGAATTGGAGTAAATCGGAAGGGGAGATGAACCGTGAGAGACTGTGGACTCTGAGAAACAAGCTGAGGGTTATGAAGGGGAAGCGGGGGAGAAGATGGGTGAGCCTGGTGGTGGGTATTGTAGGGCAGGTAAGGAGGGGATGTATTGCATGGAGCACTGGGTGCGATTCATAAACAATGAATCTTGGGTCACTGAAAAGAAATATTCTAAGGAAGTAAATGATGATAGTATCCAGTGTCATGATGAGCTGGAGTACTTACAGCCAATCTCCCATTGAAAATCCATACAATTCATTTCTACGATTATTTCTACATCTAATCTCTTTATTAATACTTAGCTCCCTACTCATACATATATCCACATCTAACTTATACCTGTACCTATGCCTATATATACATTCGAATGTCTTGAAGACCCCCACGAGCTGATCAAAAAGAAAGAAGTATCAGGCTAAGGGTTGAATGAAATCGAAACCTTAAAATCAAATATTGATGTTGGCTTTCATCCTGAGGGCACTTGTAGCACTCCATGAACTTAAGCACCCATCTCCATTACCTAGGGAAACTCAAAATCTAAAATGCAGGGACAGAAGATAAATCTAGGCTCAAGCAGGTGGAGAATGCAATAGGGGATCTTCCATTTTAGGTAGGGCTTTACAAAACTACATCCTGAATAAAAGGGCCTGTACTAGAAATAAGCCCATTTCTTTATCTTTATACCTCGCTCCCACCTGAATTCCTATAAAACTGACTACCTCAAACCTTGTTATATGTGAGAAATCTTGCCATAAGTACTGAACCACAGGCTGGTCCTCATGTGACTTTGTAGCTTGAGTTCACACCAACTGCTTGTCTCAGAAAGGAATTTGAAGTTATCCTGGATTCATAATGGTTTCAGAAATAACAGAAACAAACCTAAATCCTTTATTGAGGAAGAAATTTTCATCTCATGCCTCAAAGAATCTCAACACAGAAACTTCTGATGAAATTGACTTGTGGAAAAGAAATTAACCAGAAGCATGTAATAAAACAACAATTTATTTAAAATAAGCAGATGTGAGTAAAGGCCTATGAGAATGACAGATAGCCAAATATAAGCTACAAAAACTTAAAATACTGGAGTTATTTAATAAAGGATATTGAAAAACATTATCTTTACTAGGTTTTAAGTAAAAAGATACACAACAAAATAAACACACACAAAAGAAGAATCAGTCATATCTCCTAGAAAGGAATAAAGCATAATAATTAAAATTAACCTTGCAAGAAATAGATTTAAGGATAGATTAGCCATTCTTGGAATGATAATCCATGAGCTAGAAGATAGAACTTGAGAATTTTTTAAAATGAAGCTCCAAAGGATACATAGAAAATGCAAATGTATAGTTAGGAGCAAGGACATGGGATTCTGATTGGACAGAGTTACTCTATCTTTTTATTTTCCTGGGATTAAGGAGATGAAGTTCAGAATTAATATTTTGATCAGGGCACTGGAGTCTTTATAAGTAACAAAGCAGATTTAAAAAAGAATGAGATATATTTTAAAAACAGTGTATCAAAAATAAGAAATCAGTGGTGAATTAAACAGTAGATTAGGGCCAACTAATGGGAGAGTCAGTAACTGTCAGAAGGGTGGTCAGAAGAATCTACTGAGAATGATGATGGGAGGAAAATGAAAACAGATGGAAAATACAGAAGAATATGTAAGAGAAATAGCAGGTGGAGTGGGGATGTTTAACACAGAATCAGAGCTCCAGGTTGAAGAACAAAGAGAATGAGACACAGACATCTGAACTTTTCAGTTGAGATGAAATACATCAATAACCAGATTCAAGCATTTCAATAAATTTGAAGGGGAATAAATAAAAATAAATGTACACCTAGGTATATCTAAATATATACATCTAGATATCATGGTCTAACTTCAGGTACCAAAGGCAAAGAGATGATCTTAAAGATCGGTATGACTATTACAATCAAAAGAATGGGTATGGGGGTCCCTGGGTGGCTCAGTTGGTTAAGTGTGACTCTTGATCTCAACTCAGGTCATGATCTCAGTTCATGAATTCACACATGGCATTGGGCTCCACGCTGGGCATGGAGCCTATGTGCAAAAAAAAAAAAAAAAAAAAAAAGCATGGGTGTATGCAGAGCCACTGGTACTAGAATTTCAGGTTAAGTGGTGCAAAGTTGCAACAAGATTCTTGGCCTCTTTTTTTGAAGAGTGTTCTTGCTCTCATAGTACCTTCCTGATTTTCCTCCAAACTCCTTGTATTTATATCATTCTGCACTCATTTTCCCAATTGTTAGGTTTTTTTTGTCCAGGTTAGTAAAATCTCTATGCTTTTTTTTTTTTTATAAACTGCTGTAGGTCGTCTTCAGAAAGCCTTCTTGGGGCAGCAATTATGACCTCTAAGGGGACATTGCACAAGGGACTCTTCTGAGTGACTCAACCTGAAAGATTGTTCTTGGTTTCTAGAGAAGCCACATCGGTGCAGAGACTTTTCTAAATAATCTTTCTGGGTACTAAGTTGGCATATATAGAAGGTGGATAAAACTCTATGTTAATCTTGAAAAATCACTGGGTCTGATGCCAAAGCTCTCAATAGGGCCTGGAGGTATGAGAGAGGAGGTAAGGAGTGATAAATGATGATGAGGGGAGCAGAGAAAGTGATTGAGTAGAAAATGGTGCTCTCACCTTGCTTCCTTTGGGGAGTCTGTGGATTCGGAGGAAGCGAAGTACAGTGGGGTGAATGTAGGTCTTTCTGATGGAGGATAGACTGAGAGAGAGTAGAGGGAGTCAGAAGAACAGAAGCATACATGCCCAGAAAATAGATGGTGGAGAGAAGATGTAAACAGAAAAAAACTGAAATTAAAACAGAAGAGACTGAATGGAGATTGGATGGAGAGGACAAAGGAAGCAAAAGAAGTAACGGACAGAGCAGAAAAAGGAGCAGGTACTTTTAGGAAATGAGAGAGGCGGTACAAGGCAGATTAGAGATTTTTAAGTAATGGCAAGCCAGGAAGTATGATTGGAAACTTTGTTTCCCTTCCAAACCTGCATTCTCCCTGGTGTTTCCATAGAGTTCAGTGAAGGATGTTCAAGATTCCCCATCTTACTCTGCTGCAGATCCTTGAACCCCTATCTGGTCCAGACGTCTCCCCAGAGCACACAGTAGTCTGGCTCAGCATTGGCACAGTCATCTCCATCTGGCCCTGTGCTATTCCTCTCTCCCACTTCCCTTCCAGCTCCTATTCTCAAACTTCAACCCTATAGCTTTCAGAGTTGCAAGCCCGGCTTTAGTCCCACCACGACCCCTGCTCTGGCCAGGTGTCTAATACCACAGTGGTGGCCTGGTGCTTTCATTTTCTGGTGGAGCCAAACTTACTGGTTGGAGACAGTGATCTCTGCCTTGGAAGGATATTTCTGGCTCTGTCCAAATCTCCTATACTCTAGCTTTCAAAAAGGAGAGTTTATGCCTGAGCTTCAGCTTTCTCTGCTTCCCCAGGGAAAGACTGCCTTGCTGGCCCTGAAGGAGCCAGAGAATCAGGAGCCCATCATTTACTTATCCTTTAGGGAAAAAAGCTTTTCTCTCAGATCTTCATTCTGTGATCCAGAACTGGAGGCATTTCTGCCCCTGAAGACAAAGGGAGAGGCTCAGAGTTAATTACCCTGCATGAGTTGAAGGAGTAGAATGTGATCCTTAGGAAGTGAAAGTGTGGTTAATTACACAAAAGCGACACCTTGGGGCAAGAAAGTTCAATGCAAAATGTCAGTACCAAGTTCTGATTTTCCAGAAACATATTGTTACAAAATATGCATAAGGAACATGAACCCAATCATGTGTACTTCTATACTGATACTTAGTAGTAACTATGAAACCCTCAGATCCCCTCCCTAACGTTTTGTCGGTGACCAGTAGTTCTTTTTGGGAAATGTTTTAAAGAGCCCTTTTCTAGTGATGCTTTTAATACAAAAATCCAAGGGGATTGTTTATATCTAACTGCTTCCTTCGTGATATACCCCATTAGTGCCTGGCAGGTCAAAGATACAGTTGATGTTCTGATAATGATTTTTTCCTAACTGTTCCCTACCCCAGTGGCCAATGGGCCAAAGTTGGAGATTAAAACAGACAAGTTCTCAGCTGTGCCAATTGACAAGTTGCTTCAATTCTCTGTCTCATATTCCTAATTTGTTGTTTGCTTTAGGAGTAAATGTGATCATGTTAGCAAAACACATGGTGGTTATTACATTGTGATTATTATTACTGTTACTATAAAATTTGGTTTCCCAGCATTTTTTGGTGCATGTGTGTGGAAAATCATTAGTCAACAATAAATGATTACATACCTGTTGCTATTGATCTTGGAGCCTTTTACATAAAATTGCTCCTGTCAGAAGTTTTTTGATTTCAATCTAGTGCCTACTATTTGCAGCACCTTTATTTACAATTGTTGATTTTGTGCTTATTTTCTTTTTAAAATTCTCTTCGCTCATAGCATCTTAATAAATGTGATTGTTTCAGATGCCAGCAGTCACCTGCACCTCTGAGGTAGCTCAGGTTCATCTCTTTTGTATTACTACCCACCTCTTGGAGATGACCCTCTCACATACCAACCCCCCAAAGTCAATTCTGTACATGCCAAATAGTTACTTCTTTAAGTCAGACATCCCAAAGCCTTGAAATACAGCTATTTGCATTTGGTCCATAACCAAGATAATTCAATAAAATTTAAGAGACATAGGAGTTCTTTTTATCTTGTTGAATTGATTCATGTTGGTTGGCAGGGAGATGGAGCACTTTTCATGCCTATAACCTTCTAACAAGGTCAGTCTCAGGACAAAAACATGAATACTTGGGTCCTCAGAGCGTCTATATAATCATCATTTCCTTTCTTATATACTCTTTCTAATACAAATTCAGTCACAAATTTTCTGTAATCTGAACATTTATCATATAACATTTTTTATCAAGTATCACATTATGGTACTTCCTTATAAAAACAAGCTCTGTTGAATGTCTTCAGATAGTTTATTCTCAGGATAAAAATTATTTATTAACCTTGCTATGCCCCACAGGAGATCTTAATGTTGTAAATCGAGGCTCAAGGGGCTGCTAAGTGATCTCTTCTGACTTACAGCTTTCAGCAGAAGTCATTTCAACACCAGAGTTCTGTCTTCATATGGCCAACAAACCTTCTAAGACAGACTTGTCACTGAGGGCACAGTGTTGGATCAAACTCACATAGTGAGCTGGTGACTTCCCTTCAACAATAAAAGGTGACTGGCCTTCGCACAACCAACAAATTCCTCTAGAATTCTTTTCTCTTAATTTAAATTCAATTAGCCAACATATAGTACATCATTAGTTTCAGATGTAATGTTTAATAATTTATCATTTGTGTATAAAACCCAGTGCTCATCACATCACGTGCCCTCCTTAATGCCCATCACCCAATTACCCCATCCTCCCTCCCACCTCCCTTTCAGAAACTCTCAGTTTATTTCATATAGTTAGGGGTCTCTCATGGTTTTTCTCCCTCTCTTATGACTTCCCCTTCAGGTTTCCCTCCCTAACCCTAGGATCCTCTGCACTTTTTCTTATATTCCATGTGTGAGTGAAATCATATGATAATTGTCTTTCTCTGACTTATTTCACACAGCATAATACCCTCCAGTTCTATCCACACTGATGTAAATGGTATCTCACATCTTTATCCTCTAGAATTCTGCTGTGAAAATTCTTCAGTTCTATGAGCCACCCAGGCACCCCAGGGCTTTTTTAAAATTAAATTTACTTTTTACTTTAGTTAAATGTGTACATGTGTACAGTCCCTAAAATACATTTTAAAGATAGATGTTAGGAAACTAAACCAGTAGAATTAAAGTTACCCCACAATAGTTAAGAATCACCAATCTAAAGTCCAACTAGCAGAAATCAATAACAGTGTGTAAGTCTTGCTTGTCCTTGAGATATATGTATGCCACATATCGAACTAACCTGACCTTTTGCTGTATTGCAGTCCTAATAGTTTTAACGTCTATCCCAATTTTCAAACAATGTGCTGGGCTGTATTTTACTATTTCTGGTTATACATTCATTCATTTAATAAAAAATACTTGATTATGTAATATGTATCAGACATAGTGCTGGGTGCTGGTGATACAGAAATGAATGGGAATTGGTGTTGAGTCAAAAACTAATGCTATAATTCCAAACTGATGCTGAGTTCAGTGATAATCTACACACGGGAACTCTAGACAGACGTGGTGCTCCTGAGTCAGTCTCAGAGTGGTGGAAGTGTTACCCCAGGGAAGGCTTTCTGGAGGTTGCTGTTCCACAGCTGAGTATTTGAAAATGAGTAGAAGCCAGAGAGTCTGGAGGCTAAAAAGAAACTTTCAGACCTATCAGCAGTAAAGGCAAAGGCCTGGGTCAAGGAAGCACATGAACTATGTTGGGGTCTATAAGCAGCCTACTGTTGTAGCAGAAAAGTTTAAAATAGAAAGTGGCTGGGTTAGAGTTTTATGTAATCTCAGCAGGAAATGGGCAAATTAGCCATAGCAAAAATGATAGATTGAGAAGACAGCCCATCTTACAAAAGAATATACAAGAGAGAAAAAGGGAAAACATGTGATTTGTCAGTTGCAATACAAGGAAAATTGTATTGGAACATAAACTTTGGAGTCAGACAAGCTGAGTTTAAATTCAGCTTCTATCACTCATTTTTTGTGTGTAATATTGAGCATGATATCTATTCATTCTGAATGTCAAATTCATCAGCTATGAAATGGGGATAACAGTGCTATACTTCAAGCATCTTGGGAAAGACAATGAGATAATGTAGGTATGTATAGACTCAATTTCACTTCATGTATCAGATCCTCAAGAACCGCTCCTGGGAGCAAAATATTCAAATATTTGCTACTACTAAAATAACTCCATAAACATTTTTGAGCTATATGCAAAAGCATATGAAGGACAATGTTATGAGTATGAGTAAGTGTCAGAATTTGTGCCCAGTTGCTATCAGTGTGCAAACACGTTATTAGAAAAATTATTTGTTGTAAGTGTTTACTGCATGCTATAGCTTCCCAGTGAATTCTATCCAGTGTGAAGAAAGCTTTCTCAAATAAAAATATGTTGAATTTATTGGTTTTTAGAAAAACACTTTTTAGGGCACCTGGGTGGCTCAGTTGGTTAAGTGTCCAACCCTTAATTTTGGCTCAGGTCATTTTCTCATGGTCATGGGATCGAGCCCCGTATCAGGCTCTGCACTCAGCAGGGAATCTGCTTGAGATTTTCTCTCTCTTCTCTTTCCTCCTCTGTCCCTCCCCCAACTCTGTCTCCTGAGATCTCTCTGTTTCTCTCTAAAATAAATAAGTAAACCTGTTTTTTAAAAGAAAAACAGTTTTTAGTAATTAAGGTATACTGCAATATAAATTTTATTAAAACATAGAAGAAAGAGAGTAGTGAAGATGGCTTTAATAATCCTTTAAGTGGAACGTGATGGAATTTTTGAAAATGATAAACTTAAAAACTACTAAAATAACTACTGAGTAATTTATATTAACTGCTAAAATTATATTTCTTTTTTCCAATTTTTTATTGTGGTAGAAAACACATGACACAAAATTTATTATCAAAATCACTTTAATATACATTTCATTGGGATTAAGTGCATTCATATTGCTGTGCAACCATCAACAGCATCCATCTCCAGGATTCTCTTCATCTTGCAAAGCTAAAACTCTTCACCCAGTAAACAATAACTCCCCATGACCTTCTCCCTCCTGCCCTTGGAAAACAATATTCTACTTCTTTTGAAAATTGTTAAGGTGTTAAATCTTTATTATTGTTCACAGTAGTCACTATTTCATTACGTGTAATTATCTGATGAATGTTTCAAAACCATATGAAATAAATACAAAAGAGGGCTTAATGCAAACCATGTCATCCAGAGTTTAGCAGGGACTGCGGTAATGGTGCAGAATAGAACTCAACCTCTGGACTAATTTTACAGAGTTTCGACTTCTGCATCATTTTTTATTTTTTAATCTTCCCAGTGATTCTTTGAGCCATTATTCATCTTTTTAGTGTTTTTTTCCTGCTCAACCATCTAGAATTATTTTTAATTGCTTGAAACTAAGAATCCTGATTGAAATAGTAATGAAAGAGGTGTGATGGATACTTCATGTAATAGATATCTGATGAATATCTCCTATGTCTTGAGTATGTTTGCAAAGAGGAAAGACATGGTCTTTTGCTTTCATAAATGAGTGTAGAGTGGTAGTTAATATGCTGATGCTCAGGGTTAAGTAACGGGGTTAGATCTTTGGTTTCATTACTTGCCATATGTGAAGCATTTATCAGTTGTTTTATCTTTTTGTTCATCCATTTCCTCCCCTGGAAAACAGTTATAATTCTAGCAACTATCTCAAGTTTATTGAGTATGTCAAGTGAGGTAACATATACAGGACTAAGTGTGGTGCCTGACATATATAGTTCTTTGTAAATATTATCTGTCACCATTAGTAGGGAGTGTAATTGTGTAGATGGACTAGTAGGCATTGAACTATTAAATACAGTTTTGATCAGTCTCAAAGAAGGAGACTTTCAGGGTAGTATAGAAGCCTATGAAAGTGGAGTCAACCATAGTTGTGAAGATTATGTAAAGGCATCCTGGGTCAATCTACAGATCGAATGAAAAGAGAAGTAGGCATTAAAGCAGGGTAGAAAGAGTATCTCAGAAAGTGACACCTGCACTTAAGGAGGCTCTGTACTAAGAGAGAAAGTATATTGTGTTTTAGAAGTACAGAGAAGGACAATGTAGCTTGAAATAGTACATAGTTTTGAGGCACATTCCATTATTTATGAAATCACCAAATCCCTTTCTCCTCTTCTTTGTTCCATCATTTTTGCTTGTGAGGAAGGATGCACCATCTCTCCTTTTCCAGATTCAGAGGTACTATCTTTTGTAACCCCACATTCTCCACTTAGCATCAACTCTACAAAAGTATAGGTTTTCCCAGAAGACAGGAAGGACCTTGACTTTCTGTCCTTGTCAATGGGCTACTAGGTGAAGAATTATTAAGGATCTGGTTGCTTATTTGGAATCAAGACAGTAATCAGGAAGATGACATGGGCCCTATAGCCAGGAAAAATAGGGTGTGGAAGGTATCCAGTACTGCCAGGTGGGAACCTGACAAAACAGCTCTGGAAGAGCTTGGAGATCTCAGTAGAGTGGGTTTTGCTGGAGAATAACATGATACTTGATCCTACCTTTGAAGATGCCATCAGGTAGCTAAATTTTTTAAAAAAGTGTTATCAATAAATCATTTAAGTTTGCGGAGAACCATGTCAAAAGCTTTATGGAAAGTATTAGTGCACCAAAATATTAATAATAATAAAAATCTGGAAAATAACATAATAATCTGTTTAGGGATCCCTGGGTGGCTTGGTAGTTAGTTGAGTGTCTGCCTTCGGTTGGGTCATGATCCCAGGGTCCTAGAATTGAGCCCTGCACTGGGCTCCCTGCTTAACGGGAAGTCTCCTTCTCCCTCTCACACTTCCCCTCCTTGTGTTCCCTCTCTCACTGTGTCTCTCTCTCTTTCTCTCTCTCTCTCAAATAAATATATAAATAAATAAATATTAAATAAATAAAATCCTTAAAATAAAACATAATCTATTTAGTCGAAATGTCAGTCACCATATTTGGCTTTGGGAGACAAGATCAAGTATGATTCATCTCTGCCTTTATTCACTGAATAAAGTAGGGAACAATAGTGTCAGACAGGATAGTATCATTTGCAGTGTGGCTCACCATGGTAAGATGTGCTCCTGGTATGATGGAAATATAAGAGAGTGATTCTTTGTACAAATTGGAGGTCCAAGAAGAAAAGTTCCAAACCTTATGAAAGTAAAGTCTCTATTCTGTGGCCTTGCTTGAAGTGCAGGTTATATCTTGTGAGTTGGTCACTAAGATGCAGAACTGGGAAGATTGTTTTTGTCTAGAGAAGTAGCTAGCCATATTTTAATATAAGTTTATCAATACTTAGAAGAAAAGTATAGCACTAATTATTTGTACTAGGAAGAGAGGGGTTCTCAAATTAATTAAATAAGCATCTACCTTATAAACCTAGGAAAACACACTCAATGGAAGTTGAGGGAAAGAAATAAAAATAAGAGCAGAACTTGATGAAATAGAAAGTGAACAGAACAAAAGGAAGAGTAAACCAAAAAGTGCTCCTTTGAAACAAAGTCATTATATCAATACATATCTCTCCACAGTAGTCAGTCAAAAAAATTAAAAGTATTACAATATCAACATCAGTAATCAAAGAGGAGATGTCATTACAGGTTCTAGCTGGTAAAATGATATGGAATTATTATGATCAATATAGAATTTATTATGTAAATAAATTTGAAAACTTAGTTGTTAAGTGGACAAATTCCTTGGAAGACATAAATTATTTAACTTGACTCAAGAAGACGTGGAATTTCTTAATAGCTGTATGTCAATTAAAGAATATGAACTTATAACTAAATATATATATATTAAAAAGCAAAAAT
This sequence comes from Ailurus styani, assembly GCA_002007465.1. Taxonomy (NCBI): domain Eukaryota; kingdom Metazoa; phylum Chordata; class Mammalia; order Carnivora; family Ailuridae; genus Ailurus; species Ailurus styani. Next base: position 11,277 of record LNAC01001271.1, read on the forward strand.
CAGAAACAAAAAAAAAGCATCCAAGTGCAGAAGACTCCACTTGTGAATATTATGACTACAATTAAAGGAGAAATAATTCTATTCCTGCCAAAAATCTTTGAGCAAATTAGCAAATAGATGCATTGCCAACAAATTGCAACTCATTTTATGAAGTCAGATTTATCCTGATACTGATAACCAGACGACAACATTACAAAAAAGGAAACCACTGACTAATGTCCCTCAGGAATAATGACACAAAAAACTAACAAATTATTGGAAAATTGAATCCTCCAATATATAAAATGGATAAGAGATCATGACCAATGCTTGTTTTGCAAGTTGGTTTCCCATTAAAAAGTAAATTCATATAGTTAGTTAAGTCAACAAAAGAGAAGAAAAATATGATTATCTCAATAATATAAGGAGAACATTTAGTAAAATTGAATACCCAATGGTAATAAGAAATAATAGTACTCAAGGAATAGGAGAAAAAAGTTTCAAATTAATAAAAGACAGCTAACATCATATTTGATGATGTTTTCTTTAAGATTAGGAAAAAAGAAAGAATGTCCACTTTTACCATTTCTTCCCCCACCAGAGTCATCATTCCATAACATTTTTTAAAAATTTAAATATAATTAGCCAACACATAGTACATCATTAGTTTCTAATTAATGTGCTGGATGTCCTAGGCAGTGCAATAAATCAAGGTGAAATATTTAGCTTCGGAAGAATGAAGCAAAATTGTCTTTATTTAAAGAAAACAATAATGTATTTGGGAAATCCTACAAAAACAATGAAAATAAGTATACAAACTAAAAAATAAATACAGAAAGGTATCAGGATACAAGGTCAACATATAAAAATTCACATTTATTTCTATATATCAGAAACAACCAATTGGAAAATGGACCTTTGAAACATTTAGGAGAGTGCTAAAATATAATATTAATGAATGAATTTTCAAAATATGTGCAAAATGATAAAACCAGCAACATGAATAACAGGTGTTGGCAATAATGTGGACAAAAAAGGGAACCCTCTTGCACTGTTGACAGGAATGCAAATTGGTACAACCACACTGGAAAACAGTATGGAAGTTCCTCAAAGAGTTAAAAATAAAGCTACCCTAAGACCCATCAATTGCATTACTAGGTATTTACTCAAAGGATATGAAAATACTGATTTGAAGGTGTACATACAACCCAATGTTTATAGCAGCATTATCAACCATAGCCAAACGATGGAAAGCACCCAGATGTCCATCGAATGATGAATGGATAAAGAAGTTGTGCTATACATATACAGTGGAATATTCCTCAGCCTTAAAAAAGAATGAAATCTTGCCATTTGCAATGACATGGATGGAGCTAGACTGCATTATGCTAAAGGAAATAAGTCAGAGAAAGACAAATACCATATTATTTCATTCATATGGATTTTAAGAAATGAAACAGATGAACATGGGCAAGAAAGAAAAAAAAAGAGAGAGAGAGAAGCAAACCACAAAACCAGCATCTTAACTATAGAGAACAAACTGAGGGTTGCTGGAGGGGATGTGGGCTGGGGGATGGTTTAAATGGGTGATGGGCATTAAGGAGGGCACTTGTGATGACTGCTGTGTGTTGTATGTAAACGATGACTTACTAAATAAACCCCTGGAACCAATATTACACTATTTGTTACCTGGCTGGAATTTAGATAAAGAGTTGAAATTTATTTTCAGAAGGAAAGGAAGAAAGAAGAAAGAAAGAAAGAAAAGAAAGAAAGAAAGAAAGAAAGAAAGAAAGAAAGAAAGAAAGAAAGAAAGGAAGGAAGGAAGAAAGAAAGGAAGGAAGGAAGGAAGGAAGGAAGAAAGAAAGAAAGAAAGAAAGAAAGAAAGAAAGAAAGAAAGAGAAAGAAAGAAGGAAAGAAAGAAAGAAGAAAGAGGAAGGAAGGAAGGGAGAGAGGGAGGGAGGGAGCAAGGAAGGAAAGAAAAGGGAAGGAAAGAGAGAAAAGAAAAAAGAAAAGAAAAGAGAGAAAAGAAAAGAAAAGAAAAGAAAGAGAAAGAAACCAGTATGAAACATAACACACTAAGTTTCAGAAATTTTAAAACAAGTGAAAAAAGCACATTTGTGATCTTGTGGAATGTTCCCTAAACAGGATCCCCACAGAAGAATCTATTCAGAGTAAAACACAAAGTTTGACTTGAACAAATTGAAGAATTTCCATTGAATAGTGGAAAGTATATACTAAAATTCACAGATATATGACTGACTAGAGGAGATACTAGTAATATCGAGCCAAAAAAGAGGCTCTAAGTTTTAAAATATGCACAGAGATTTTGTAACTATGCAAGATAAACAAAAAATTAATAGAAAAACCAGGCAAAGGGTGTCAAGATATAATTCACAGCATGAAAATCACAAATGGCTAAACAGTATATGAACACTGCTCAGTTATCAGGAGAAAATCAAATTAAAATAATGGGATACTACTCTATACCCACCAAGCTTAAAAAAACTATCAAATAGTGTAAGGAATGTGAAGAATAAAAAAAACTATAAAAATTTCGAGTGAGATTTTGTTATACTAACAAGATATTTTGTTCTTAGTTTGGAGAGAAATTTGGCAATTTCCAGTGAAATTAAATATTTTTATATGCCATAAGTGAAAAAAACCCCACTCCTACACACACTCCTATTTTAGGACTATAAACTAAATATGCAAGTATATTGACAGCAGCAGTATTTTTCTTAACAATTAATTATAGGTCATTTGGGTGTTGACTACTTACATAAAAAAATGCATGTATTTCGTGCATATCATGGGAATTGAACAGCAACCAAAAAGAATGACTTATACAGAGCCACATGAATGGTTGTTAAGATTTAGTGTTAAGAGTGGGGCACCTGGGTGGCTCAGTCGTTAAGCAGCTGCCTTTGGCTTGGGTGGTGATCTCTGGGTCCTGGGGTCAGGTCCTGCATCGGGCTCTCTGCTTGGCAGGGAGTCTGTTTCTCCCTCTCCCACTGCCCCTGCTTGTGTTCCCTCTCTTGCTGTGTCTTTCTCTCAAATAAATAAATAAATAAATAATCTTAAAAAAAAAGATTTAGTGTTGAAAGAAAACAAAGAATAGCATTTGATTTATGATCCAATGTCATTTATAAAATTCAATATCCAAATCCTTCTCCCATAGATAAACATGTAACTACATAAGCAAACTTATGATCTATTAGAAAGACATATATTTTTTAATTTTATTTTTATTATTTGCCCAAGGGGTATAGGTCTGTGAATCATCAGGCTTACACCTTTCACAGCATTCACCATAGCACAAACCCTCCCCAATATCCATAACCCATTCACCCTATCCCTACCCTCCCACCTCCCAGTAACCCACAGATTGTTTCATGAGATTAAGAGTCCCTTATGGTTTGTCTCCTTCCGGATCCCATCTTGTTTCAGTATTTGTCCCTCCCTACCCCCCACGACCCCCCGCCCTGCCCATCAAGTTTCTCATATCAGAGAGATCATATGATAATTGTCTTTCTCTGATTGACTTATTTCGCTTGGCATAATACCCTCTAGTTCCATCCATGTTGTTACAAACAGCAAGAGTTCGTTGCTTTTGATGGCTGCATAGTATTCCATTGTATATATAAAGAAAATAATAGGAATGATGCTGAAATGTGGAGAAGACAGAAATATAAAAATAGAGCAAAAGAAGAAGAAACTCATGCTGAAGGCACAGCACAGGGATCAGTTAGTGGTATTGTAGTAGAGTTATTTGGTGACAGATGGTAGCTACACTTGTGAGAAATCATAACTATAGCATTATTGAATCACTATGTTGTACCCCTGAAACTAATGCAACATTGTGTGTCAACTATAATCAATTTTTAAAATGATGAAAAATAAAGAAATATAAAGAAATGGATGATGCTTGTCTCATAATTTGAGAGATGTGAATAATTCACATGAAGCTCAAAATGAAAATGAAAAATAAACAAATTGCATTTTGTAGTATACAGTTGTATATACATCCCATTTGAAAAATCTTTTATTACAGCAAAAATCACTATAGGATTTTCTCTTTGAAAAACACATTGCATTTTCTCAGGAATGTCTTTTTCAAATTGCTCTAGCATTATTATCATTAGGATGCCATCATAAAAGTCATGATAAGTTAACATCAATCCATTTGATGGCATCATTTGGGAGGTCCTTATCTAACAATCCTGTGCAGGAAGCCATTAAAACTTGTGAGTGTGCTTTTTGGACCCACTGAAGGCACTGATTATGCATGTGCACATGAGTGTGAACATGGATGGATGGATGTAGCACCCCTACACCCAGGAGATGAACTGCCTCCAGAACACAGAAACAGTCAGAAACACCTGGGTGGCTCAGTCAGTTAAGCATCTGCCTTAGGCTCAGGTCATGATCCCAGGGTCCTGGGATCGACCTCGAAATTGACTACCTGCTCAGTAGGGAGCCTGCTTCTCCCTGTCCCTCTGCCATCCCCCCCACCCTGTTCTACCCCTGCTCCACTTGCTCTGGGGCACTCTCTCTCTGTCAAATACAAATAATAAAAATCTTAAGAAAAAAAAAAAACACAGTCAATGTAGGGCTGGATTACCAGAGGTCCTTGCTTTTAGAGAGAAAGAAAATAATTCTTTTTTCTACTACTTGCTTGCTTGTCTGCCCCAAGAGGGCCTTTGAGGCACAAGGAAGTAGGGATGGAGAAGTTCCTAGGGGGCAAGCTTCTGAGGCTCTGGAGATATAACTATACCAGATACTTTAAGAACTAACCAGAGCTCCCATATTGGTGGGGCCAGCCCCCTTGCACACATCCTCTGTAGGTGAGTCTGGGTAAAGGGTGCCTGAGAGGCAGCTATGCTAAGATTAGCTAGAACATGGGGGAGACCTTCCTCTTCAGTTCAGATCTGTGCTGTTTCATTCCTGAGTCAGTAGGGCTGAAGTAGTCTGAAAATGGGGTAGTAGAGACTGCCTCCTGTCTCAGGTCAGGAAGCAAATGTAAGAACCTTTGTTTGGGGACCTTCCCTTTTGCCCTTCTTTTGCCTTTTCTGATCATTTGCTGGGTGGTACCAGAGATGCAGAGACACAGGAATTTGTCTATAGGAGTTTAATAGGGGTGGGGGTGGGGAGCCAGGAAAGTACAACTTCTGGGGCTTAGTTTATATGATTTGGAGTCCTTTTCCTTCCTTCCTTCCTTCCTTCCTTCCTTCCTTCCTTCCTTCCTTCCTTCCTTCCTTCCTTCCTTCTTCTCTTTCTTTCTTTTTAAAAGATTTTATTTATTTATTAGAGAGTGGGCACAAGTCGGGGGAGCAGCAGAGGGAAGAGAAGCAGGCTCTGGCTGAGCCGGGAGCCAGAGGCTGGGCTCAATCCCAGGACCCGGAGATCACAACCTGAGCTGAAGTCAGACACTTAGGAGTCACCCAGACATCCCTAGAAGATTTGGAATTTTCATCTGTGCATATTAAAATGTCCAGGCTTCAGGAGAAAGAATCTGCACACAAATGCTTGGGTTATGGGGGAAGTACAAGAAAAAGGGAGATTTAATATTTTTGCGAAACTGTCCAGGGATTGTAGGTGCATAAGGGATTATGAGGGAGAGAAACCTAAAAACAAATAAAACAAAATGCTAGATAGAATATGTGTTGCTACATCACTGTGGTGACAGAGGACACAGATGTATTCATATAATCACTGGTTTGGTCTTAACTTTCATTTCTTCCATCTGAGCCCCTATTAATTAAACTGTGGAAATACATATAATATCACTGAATCTCAATTTGCCCATTTCAAAAGATCAATTGTTAAAATGATCGAGTTACCCTACCTATATCAGAATGTTATTAGTCACAATGAAATAATATGTTAAAAATTCACCTCCAAATTGCCAAAATCACTACTCATGTATTCTGTTAGCAAGAGAACAGGAGTTGGAAGTCCATCTAAACCTCTTCTACATGTGAGGTGGGAGCCATGCCAGTCAGACACCCACTGCACAAACCCTTGCCTGGGGAGGGAGAGGGTCAGGAGTGAAGAGAGGAGCCCTGGAAAAGAATGTCACTCCTCTCTCCTCTGAGAGCAAGCCCCAGACACTAGCAGGGTTTTTCTGATGGGGAGAATCTAACAGGAGCCAGCTGAGCAGGACTGAAACTATAGTTGGGGAATAGAAATCATAACTGGAAACAAAAATACTATTTGAACCCCTGTAAGGGAAGAATAAAAGTGTTTCCAAGGGTATGAAAATATTCAGATCTGGGTTCACAATTTTATTAAAACCCCCCTCCTTGCCACCCTACTCCCACTCCAATACTATTTCTCCTCCATCAGTTTCTGTTGTCAAAACAATTCATTCTATCATGGGTGAGATTTGTTTTCTTTTTATAGGATTGACGGGGCACACATATTATCATACAATTATTCATGAGATCCAGAGGAATCCTAAAAATTACTCCAACCCAACCCACTGTATAAGCAGTAAAATCAGTCTGATATAGTATGGGTGGACAAGATTGTGAGATATAAATTCCCTTGTTGGTAATGTGATATTATACCATACCTCATTGGATGCTGAATAATTCAATGAGTTAAGGCCCTAGAATATTTGAGTACGGTTACAGGAAATGGAAAAATTTCCCAAAGTAATATGAAATTTATGTTATATAGTGAATCTAAAGAGTAATAAGGAGGGAAGTACTTAAACTTCTAATGAAAAAGTGTTTCTATACCCACAAAATAACTCTAACAGAGGCCTTGGAGCATGTACACAGATTTGGCTACAATGGACTGCATGTTTTGAAGGACCCCAGAAAGATCTGACCCCTACCTTTGGCCACCTACAGCCATCTTTCAACTTTCTTTCACAATTCAGGGGGATGAGAACCTTAGATTCCTTCAGCTTTCATGTAAACGAGAGGAGCACCTCATTTTATTTACAATTCCTTTTCACCAGCCAAAGTCCCACATCAGAGTGACTCAGCCAACACTACACTCTCCTCATAGTTTGTGCAAAACCCTGCCATCTGTCCGTGCTATTACTCATTGTCCCCTGAATGGGTTACTTTTCCCTCCTGAGAGTAAGGACAGTTTCTTTGTCAATGTTACCTAATGCCAGGGGAGGAGGTTAAGTGATAAGAGGACATAACGTGGCAACATTAAACTGTGCCTGGTAGTGGGGAATGTGTACCTGGATTGTTATACTGAAGATGGAAAAATAAAATAGAAAAGGGATGTAAAAACTTTAAAGGGAAGTCTTCACGACCCTCACACTATTGCAAGCAGAACAATAAAATTTTCACCTAGTCTAATAGCAGGTTGGCTCTCACATAGCTACGTGGAAGTGCTCCTTCTCCTCTTAAGGTTATCTCTTCCCAAATTTAAGAATCCTACAAATATGAAGTTGTATAGAGGGAGGAAATAGGATTATTTGGCAGGATCCACAACTCCCTCATTAAATAACAGCTTAGATATCATGAAGACTAACTTTATTACCAGGCCATCATCTTTTAAGTCTGTAATTAAGGTAAATTATAGCCTGAAACTAGGGTGGCTGTGGCATTGAGAACTAGGGACATGGATTTGCGTCCCTATTTGTGCCAGACTCTGTTACTTATCTGGGCATGTTACTATGGTAAATTGTCACACAGTAGTCTAGATCATCATTAAAAAACAAAAACAAAAGACCAAGATGGAATAAAACTTACACATGCAGATTTGGAGACAAAACTGTCAAAAAGTAGTTTACCAAGTAATTCCTTCTAATAATTCTAGTAAAAATAAACCTTGAAGAAATCAAACCTTTATAAACAAATCATATTTCCCCAGTCTTCTCTAGTGCTTAAAGTGATAGGAATGTTCTAGAACCATGTCACAAAGAATACTCAAATGAATACACATGGCTCTGGATGACCTGCTAGGACTCATGGGTTTCACTCAAGTGAAGCAAATTCTTCTAAATTAATGTGTCTTGAGTCAGTTTCTAATTTTTATTTTATTTTATTTTATTTATTTATTTTTTTTTCTAAAGATTTTATTTATTCATTTGACACAGAGAGAGAGATTACAAGTAGGCAGAGAGGCAGGCAGAGAGAGAGGAGAGAGGAGGAAGCAGGCTCCCCACTGAGCAGAGAACCCGATGTGGGCCTCGATCCCAGGACCCTGGGATCATGACCTGAGCCGAAGGCAGCGGCTTTAACCCACTGAGCCACCCAGGCGCCCTCTAATTTTTATTTTAATTTTACATATCACTAAAAGAATATTATAGAAATATATGACAAAAAATGACAGCACATCCAAATGGCACCATCTCCACTGAGGTTTCAGACTTCCTCTTGAATTGTTTTGTCAAGTCCCCTAGCTGGAAGTTCTGGTTGTCCTCGCCCCTCGCCCCTCAGTCTCCTCTTCCTTCTGGCCATAGGGGCCAATGGTGTTCTCCTGGTCACCATCTGGCTGGAGGTCTCTCTGCATGAGCCTATGTATTACCTGCTCAGCATCCTCTCCCTGTTGGACATTGTGCTCTGTCTTACCGTCATCCCCAAGGTCCTGGCTATCTTCTGGTTTGACCTCAAGTCCATCAGTTTCTATGCCTGTTTCCTCCAGATGTTCATCATGAATTGGTTCTTTGCCATGGAGTCCTGCACATTCATGGTCATGGCCTATGACCGTTATGTAGCTATCTGCCACCCACTGAGGTACCCATCCATCATCACTGACCAATTTGTAGCCAAGGCTGCCATTTTTATTTTGGTGAGAAATGGTATTTTAACAGTTCCTATCCCCATTTTATCATCCCGACTCAATTACTGTGGGAGAAATGCCATTGAGAACTGTATCTGTGCCAGTATGTCAGTCTCCAAGCTCTCTTGTGATGACGTCACCATCAATCGCCTCTACCAGTTTGCTGGAAGCTGGACACTGCTAGGATCGGATCTTATCCTCATCTTCCTCTCCTACAGCCTCATCATTCGAGCTGTGCTGAGACTCAAGGCAGAGGGTGCTATGGCCAAGGCCCTGAGCACATGTGGCTCCCACTTCATCCTTATCCTCTTCTTCAGCACCATCCTTCTGGTCTTTGTGCTTACTCTTGTGGTGAAGAGGAAGGTCTCCCCTGATGTGCCAGTCTTGCTCAATGTTCTGCACCATGTCATCTTCTCAGCCCTCAACCCCATTGTTTATGGAGTGTGAACCCAGGAGATCAACCAAGGAATCCAGAGATTACTAAAGAAAGTGTGGTAGTAAGGATAACTGGATCTCTGCATTCCTAATATAGGATGAATTTTGAGTCAATAATGGGTGAATGGGCTGAAACTCATATCTATGAGTTATAATTCAACTTGGGTAATTTGGCTATTCTGTCTTCTTCAATAAAATTTAAGATTCATCCCTGTTCTCTAACTTCTTTAACAGTATGTTTGACCCCTTTTGCTTTTTCCTCATACATAGTATCCTGTTTTTACAAAAAACTGGGATTCTTTGGGGTGGATTTTACAGTGAGAAATTTATGTTCCTGAATATATAGCTGTTAATATGTCATGCCTTTACTTTAATTAATTAATTTTAAATTTTATGAACATAAAATGTATTATTTGTTTCAGGGGTACAGGTCTGTGATTCATCAGTCTTACACAATTCATGGCACTAAGCATAGCACATATCCTCCCTAACGTCCATCACCAAGCCACCCCATCCCCCTCCATCCAGCAGTTCTCAGTTTGTTTCCTGACATTAAGAATATCATGATTTTTCTCCCTCCTGGTCCCATCTTGTTTCAGTTTTCTCTCCCTTCCCCATGAAACCTGCCCTGCTTCTCAAATACCTCATATTAGAGAGATCATATGATAATTGTCTTTCTCTAATTGGCTTATTTCACTTACCATAATATGTTCTAGATCCATCCATGTCATTGCAAATGGCAAGATTTCCTGATTTTTGGTGGCTGCATAGTATTCCTGTGTGTGTGTGTGTGTGTGTGTGTGTGTGTGTGTGTGTATGCCACATCTTCTTTATCTATTCATTTGTTGATGGACATGTAGGTTCTTTCCATAGTTTGGATATTGTGGACATTGCTGCGATAAACATTTTTGTGCATGTGCCCCTTTGGATCACTAGATTTGTTTCTTTAGGGTAAATACCCAGTAATGCAATTGCTGGGTCATAGGGTAGCTCTATTTTCAACTTTTTGAGGAAACTCCATACTGTTTTCCAGAGTGGCTGCACCAGCTTGCATTCCCACCAGTGTGAGAGGGTTCCCCTTTCTCCCATCCTCGACCTTTAGATTCTTGTATGTACACCTATGGATATTTTGGGGTAGAGTTGTGTAATGTGTAATGTGTTCTTATTCTTATTTCCACAGAAGGGAACATATTTGAGACAAAGAAATTGGAGTGAAATTTCAGTCCTGAATGATGAAAAGTTGCTTGTGATTTATTATTGGTTCCACGACTGGGTGGTCTTTGGAAATATGCATTGCAGGAGGACAGGGCTTTGACATGGAGCATTGTGCACCCATTAGTAATGAGTTTGATTAGATTTATGAGACTCCTAAATTCTCTGCAATGTGTTTGTGCTTTGGACATTTATTTTTTGGATCCAGAGTGTCAGAGTTTATGGTATGCACACATAGCTCTGCTAATGAGTTAAAGATTATAAGGATTATAAAATATGATCCAGTAATAATAATTTAAAATATTGAAAACATAATATCTAAGCATTGTTTGTATGAATTGGACAGTTTCTTTTTGAAAAATATTTATTTATTTATTTATTTATTTATTTATTTATTTATTTATTTGATTTATTTGGCGGGGAGAGAGAGAGAGCGAGCCAGTAGGGGGAGGTGCAGAAGGAGAGAGAATCCTCAAGGGGACTCCTGCTGAGTGTGGAGCTGGAGGAGGGACTGGAGTTCACCACCCATGAGGTGAAGACCTGAGCCAAAACCAAGAGTGAAAAGCTTAACCAGCTGAGCCACCCAGGTGGCCCAAATTGGACATTTTCCAAGCACACTTTGTGTCCTGAGAATTCTATTAGCAGTTAAAACACAAATATAGATAGAACATTGTTTTTAATCAGTCTCTCTTGAGTTCCCAATGGGACTGAGCCCCAGTTGTCCACAGCAATAACTGATTCATCAGTGCATCCTGTATTGTCCCTGAGCCAAAAAAGAACAGCTCCCCTCATCATGGTCAATATAGTGAATCACAACCAGTTCTGCATCCTGTGGTGGAATGGCACAGAGACTGAAGGGGTGGAGGGCGGTGGTCCACAAACTCATGTCTATTTAAATTCATAGTATGCGTTAGTATGCATAGTATGCATTAAATGCATAGTCCGTGCATAAACCATACCTTATGGCAGATGAAGGTGGACAAAAATAAATTTTACCAAGTTGTATCCTCAGTAACAACTGCTGTGATGGATGTGACATCTTAACCAGAACAGATAAGGTCCCTCACATTTACTATGCAGATATTATTCTGGCTGATGTGTTCTTCTCAGTTAATCCCCACCAAGGAAATATACCAAGAGCAGTTTCTACTGAACAGGGGTAGGTAGCAGGGGCACAGTCAAGGACTTTCTCTGGCTATATTAACTGTTTTGCTTTTTGTCACAATATAGACTTAGAGAACCTAGAACATTGTTTTAAATGATTTAAAAAAAGATTTTAGAAATAATTTGCTGTTTATATTTTTTATCTATTTTTCAATTCCAGATTAATTAATATATGCTGTTATATTAGTTTCAGGTGTATAATATAGTGATTCAACAATTCTACACATTACTCAGTGATCATCACAATAAGTGTACTTTTAATCCCCTTCGCCTATTTTATGCATGCCCCCATCCACCTCCCCTCTGGTAACCACCAACTTGTTCTCTATATTTAAGATTTTGGGTTGGTTTTTCTGGGAGGGGGTGTCTCTTTTCTTTTTTATTCATTTAGTTTGTTTCTTAACTCCACACTTGAGTGAAATCATATGGTATTTGTCTTTCTCTGACTTACATATTTCACTTAGCAGTATAACCTCTAGATCCATCCCTGTTGTTGCAGATGGCAAGATCTCATTCTTTTTTTATTACAGAAAATGTTCCATTCTGTACGTATATCACATCTTCCTTATCCGTTCTTCTATCAGTTGACACTTGGTTTGCTTCCATAACTTGACTGTCATAAATAATGCTGCAGTAAACATAGGGTCACAGGTATTTTTTGAGATATGTGTTTTCATATTGTTTTTGTAAATACCCAGTAATGGAATTACTTGGGCATATGGTAATTCTATTTTTAGTTTTTTGAGAAACCTCCATACAGTTGTTCACAGTGGCTGCATCAGTTTGCATTCCCACCAACAGTATAATACTTCTTTCTCCATATCCTCACCAACACTCATTGTTTCTTATGTTTTTGATTTTAGCCATTGTGACTGGTGTGAGGTTCTATCTCATTGTGGTTTTGATTTGCATTTTCCTCACAATGAGTGATGTTGAGCATCTTTCCATGTGTTTGTTGACCATTTGTATGTCTTTTTTGGAGAAATGTCTGTTCATGTCTTCTGCCCATTTTTTAATTGGATTGTTTTCCTGGTGTTGAGTTGTGTAAGTTTTTATATATTTTGGTTGAATATATATATTCATACATAAACAGGTATACATATATATACATGGATTGTATATGTGTATGTGCATTTATGTATATATAATCTGAAATATATATCTAAAATATATACTATATGTGATATATAAACACGCATGCACATATATATACATGTGTTATATATGTGCATGCGTGTTTATATATATGGTCATATATGTGTGTGTATATATATATGTGTATATATATATATCTGCTATATATACTGGGATATATCATTTGCAAGTATCTTCTCCCATTCAGTAAGTTGTCTTTTAGTTATGTTCATTATTTTCTTCACTGTGCAGAAGCTTTTTATTTTGATGTAGTTGAATAATTTATTTTTGTTTCCTTTGCCTTAGAAGACATATCTATAAAAATGTTGCTACTGATAATGTCAGAGAAATTACTGATTGTTCTCTCTTCTAGGATTTTTATGATTCATGTCTCAAATTTAGGTCTTTAATCCATTCTGAGTTAATTTTTGTGCATAGTGTAAGAAAGTGGTCCAGTTTCATTTTTTTTGATGTAGCTGTCCAGTTTTACCAATATTATTGGTTGAAAAGGCTGTCTTTTACCCATTGTATATATTTGCTTTTGTTACCGTAGATTAGTTGACCTTTTAATTTTGCACTTAATTCTATTTATTTCTCTGTATTTTGTTCTGTTGATCGATATGTCTATTTTTGTGCTAATTCCATACTGTTTTGATTAGTATAGCTTTGTAGTATATCTTTAAACTGGATTGTGATATCTCCAGTTTTGTTCTTTTTGAGATTGCTTTGTGTATTTTGGGGTCTTTTGTGATTGCACAGAACAGTTTGTTCTGTTCTAGTTCTGAGAAAAATGCTGTTGGTATTTTGACAGGAATTGCTTTCAATCTGTAGAATTCTTTGGGTAGAATGGACATTTTAAAAATATTTGTTCTCCCAATCCATGAGCAGGTAATATCTTTCCATTTGTTTGTGTCATTTTCAATTTCTTTCATCAATATTTTATTGTTTTCAGAGTATTGTCTTTCATCTCCTTGGTTAAGTTTATTCCTCAGTATCTTATTATTTTGGATACAATTGTGAATGTGATTGTTTTCTTACTTTCTCTTTCTCTACTTCATTATTAGTGTATAGAAATGCAATGATATCCATGTGTTGATTTTGTATCCTTTGGCTTTACTGAATGCATTTATCAGTTCTAGTCATTTGTTGGTGGAGTCTTTCTGATTATCTCTATATAGTATCATGTCATCTGCAAATAGCAAAGTTTTACTTCTTCCTTACCAATTTGGATGCATTTTTATTTGCTTTCCTGGTCTGATTGTTGTGGCTAGAACTTGCAGTACTATGCTAAATAAAAGTGAGAAGAGTGGACATTTTTGTCTTACTCCTGACCTTAGGAGAAAAGCTCTCAAATTTTCACTATTAAGTCTGATTTTTAACTGTGGGTTATTCATATATAACCTTTATTATATTGAAGTATGTTCCATCTATACTTAATTTTTGAGTTTCTTTGCCACAAATGGATATTGTACTTTGTCAAATACTTTACTGCATCTGTTAAAATGATCATATTATTTTTATACTTTCTCTTGTTGATATGTTTTGTCACATTGATTTGCAAATATTGTACCACTCCTGTATCCCAGTAATAAATTCTGGTGAATGATTCATTTAATGTATTGTTGGATTCTGTTTACTAGTATTTAGTTGAGGATTTTGCATCTATATTCATCAGAAATACGTACGGGTCTGTAGTTCTCTTTTTTGTAGTGTCTTTATGTGATTTGGTGTCAGGGTAATGCTGACCTCACAGAATATACTTGGAAGCTTTCCTTTTCTATTTTTTGGAATATTTTGAGAAGAATAGGTATTAACTCTTCTTTAAGTGTTTGGTAGAACTCACCTCTGAAGCCATCTGGTCCTGGACTTCTGTTTGTTGGGACTTTCTTGATTACTGATTCAATTTTGTTGCTGGTAATCAGTATGTTCAAGTTTTTTATTTCTTTCTGATTCAGCTTAGGGAAATTATATGTTTTTAGGAATTTATCTATTTCTGTATTGTCCAATTTGTTGGCATATGGTTTTTGATAATGTTGTCTTATAATCCTTTGTATTTCTGTTGATGTTGGCAGTTATTTCTCCTTTATTTCTGATTTTGTTTATTTAAGTCCTCTCTCTTTCTCTCTTTAGTCTGGCTAAGGGTTTTTCAATTTTGTTGCTCTTTTCATAGAGCCATCTCCTCGTTTCATTAATTTATTTTTTTAATTTTTAAATTTTTTTTTAGTTTTTCTTTTGTTTATTTCTCCTCTAATCTTTATAATTTCTTTCCTCCTATTGGTTTTGGATTTTGTTTGTTGTTCTTTTTCTAGCTCTTATAGGTCTAAGGTTAGGTTGTTCATTTGAGATTTTTCTTGCTTCTTGATGTAGGCTCCTTCATTCTAAACTTCTCTATTATAATAGTTTTTGCTGCATCACAAAGATTTTGGGCTTTTGTGTTTTCATTTTCATTTGTGTCTCTCTATCTTTTAATTTCCTCTTTGATTTCTTGGTTAACCCATTCATTCCTCCCTAGCATGTTGTTTAACCTCTATGTATTTTGTGGTCTTTCCAGATTTTTTTGTTGTGGTTGATTTCTAGTATCGTAGTGTTTGGTTGGGAAAGATGCATGATATGGCTTCAGTCTTTTCGAAGTGGTTGAAATTGTTTTGTGGCCTAACATGTGATCTAGTCTGGAGAACGTTCCATGTGAACTTGAAAAGAATGTGTATTTTTCCGTTTTAGGATGGAATGTTCTGAATATATCTGTTAGACCCATCTGATCCAATGTATCATTTAAAACCCCTATATTTATGTTGATTTTCTGTTTGGATGGCCTATCAATTGATGTAAGTGGGGTGTTAGGGTCCCATACTGTTATTGTATTCCTATCAATTACTTCCTTTATGTTTCTTAATATCTATTTTATGTATTTAGGTGCTCCCATGTTAGATCTATAAATATTTAAAATTGTTACATATTCTTGTTGGGTTATTCCCTTTATGAATATGTAGTGTCTTTCTTTGTCTCTTGCAACTTTGTTTCTTGTTTAAAGTCAGTTTTGTCCAATATAAGTATTGTTCCCTGACTTTCTTTTCACATGATAAATATTTTTCCATCCCTTCCCTTTCAGTCTCCATGTGTCTTCAGGTCTGAAATGAATCTCCTGTAGGGAGAGTATCCATGGATCTCACTTTTGCCTTTTTTTCTGTTCGATCACTCCATGGAACTTAAAGCATTTTACAGTCCCAGCTCACTGATCCACTGCATGGATGACATCATATTAATAAGCTTGGTTAAGCAGAAAGTGCCAAGTACTCTAGATTCTCTGATAAGACACATGCACATGACAAGATGGAAGATAAATACCAAAAAGATTCAGGTTGCCTTATCAAGGATATTTTTACATTTCCAGTGGCTAGAGGCATGCTCAGATGTCACCCTCATGTTAAAGAACACATTATTGTACCTTTCACCTCTTATCACTAAGAAGCCTTTTCGGATTTTGGAGAAAACATGAAACCCCCTTGAGAACTCTGATGTGATGCATGATCTATTCATCAGGTGACTGTGAAGGCTGACGATATTTATTTATTTATTTATTTATTTATTTATTTATTTATTTATTTATGAAAGCGGACAGTTTTGACTGGGAGCAAGAGCAAGAGCAAGAGAGAACTCCACAGCAGGTTTAGGCTGAGCTTCAAGCAGCCCTACTTCTCAGACCATAGGATTTGGGAGATACAATGGTATTTGAGAGATGCAATGGTATTTATGGTAGATAAAGAATGTAGGTGGAGTCTCTGGCAAGTCCCAATATAAGGGTCCCGGGGATACACCCACGGAGTTTGCCGCAAAGGCTTCACCAGAGTACTAGCCACCATTCAAAACACAGCTCCAGGGGCACCTCGGTGGCTCATTGGGTTAAAGCCTCTGCCTTTAGACAGGTCATGATCTCAGGGTCCTGGGATCAAGCCCCGCATTGGGCTCTCTGCTTGGCGGGGAGCCTGCTTCCTCCTCTCTCTCTGCCTGCCTCTCTGCCTACTTGTGATCTCTCTCTCTCTCTCTCTCTCTGTCAAATAAATAAATAAATAAAATATTCAAAACACAGCTCCAACTGTCTGAAGCAAGATATAATAAACTTGTGCAGGCATAGCAGCAACTCATTCTATCAAGAAAATAGTATTTTTGGAGTTGTCTAGAGCAACTACAGAGGGCACACATTACATTAGCTGTTGCCCCAGACCTTATTGGGCTTACCAAATTTACATGAATACCTTTCCCTGTCCTAGGACATGTGATCTCATGGAAGCTCCCTATAAGTAGATAGAAGGGAGGGAAAAGCTCAGGTTTATTAATAAATGAGTCAGTTCGTGATGTGCAGGGTAGAAATAGACTGTTGCCACATGTAGCCTCAATCATGGGTTAACCACAAAGATGGAGACAGTTCTCTGAGCAGTACATCTGGTCATCAACTTGGTGTAAAAAGAGGCTTAGTAAGATTTCAAAATCAGAGTTTGGGGGAAAAATATGTGGATACCCTAATGGGATTTGACAGAAAACATTCAGATCTTAAATGGCTTCTATTAATGTATACTTCAGAGCATGTGTTAGGGAAGAAAAGGCAGTGAACAACCAGGCAACTAGAAGTTGTGACTTCTAGAAACTCTGATTGTATGTAAGAGTAATCTAGAATAAGTGGTAAAGGAGGAAGTTGGGGTACATTATTTACAGTTTCTGAACCAAGTGTAGTAGCAGGAATACCTTAAATCTTTCCTGAGAAATTGTGGTAGGCACCATCTTGGAGAACTGGTAGTAGGACAGTGCTAACTCACAGGAATGGGAAGATCTGACCAACACAGGTGTAGGCTAATGATCAGTGCTCTGCGCTGTCCCTTCTGTGCTTTCATTATATTCCAACACAGTTCTGCAGATACTTGGGACTCTGCCTAGGAGTGCCTTCTGTCTGTGGAAGCATGCTGGGCTCCTGGTTGGGGAAGGACCAAAGCATTAGGGAATTAAAAAATTGAGAAACAGTTTTCACATAATGATGGATAGAAGTTATGGAAATATCTTTCCAATTCTTTGGATCATCACTTGTATCTGTCTACTACAGCAGTTCTATCCTGATTCATCCTGGTGGCTTTAATAATGGTGCTAGAAGCAAGTTACATTACAGAAGATCCCTGCATGTATGCTGGAAAGATATTTTGGATATTATTGAATTCTCATTGGATTCAGTCTTTACCTCTATAGGTATTGAGGTATGTGGGGCACTAGGAAGTACATAAGAAACACCAGAGGCCAGACTTAAGAGAATAGCATTAAATTCAGACATTACTTGCTGAGGAAATGAGATTATTTTTCTGGCTATTTTCTTTTCTTTTTTTTAATTTTATTCAGTTAGCCAACATATAGTACATCATTAGTTTTGGTGTAGTGTTCAATGACTCAGTAGTTGTGTATAACTCCCAGTGGTCATCACAACACATGCCCTCCTTAATACTCATCACCTGGCTACCCCATCCTCCCACCCCCATTCCTTCTGTAACCCTCAGTTTGTTTCCAGGAGTCCAGAGATATTTTCTTTTAGAAAGTCACACTTTTTGTCATCTGAATGTAAAAGTATATTTTAAAAGTATACATATATATTTTATGTAACTTGTTATATATGATAATTCTGGCACAGATGTTTCCATTTAACATTTTAATTTCCTTTTTTGAACTGACTAATTCTCTTAGAATTCAGTTTAGTCAGTTTTGAAAAGTAAGGTTGAATTGCATACATGAAACACAACCTATAGTGGAGCAATGACCATGGACATGTGATGAGGGCAAGAAAATAATGAGTGATATCTCTGGTAAAGTTTTTGTCAAGTTGGTTTAGAAAGTCAGTAGGGGCTGAATCAAAGGTACAATCAAATAATGCAATAGTACATGCAAGTGTTTAGAATATAAGCTCTGCATTGTGCTTTGGTTTGTCCTTCTAGCTGAATCTAACCACTATGGTCACAGACACACATAATATATACATCCATATGTATATATATGGATGTATATACTAATATATTGATATATATATACATAAACGTGTGTATATATATTTTATATGTATATTTATTTATTAACATATATCATCAAGGCTTGGGCAGCTGAGGATCAAACATCTTTAGGGTTAAGAATTCTTAAGACTTTCTCCCGGATCTGCTTTGTCCTGACCCCATAGATAACAGGGTTGAGTGCAGGGGGAACCACCATATATAGATTGGCCAGAAATATATGAATATAGCCAGGGGTGCTATGACCAAAGCGGTGGGTCAGAAAAGAGAAAAATGCTGGGATGTAGAAGATGAGCATGACACAGACATGGGAGCCACAGGTGTTGAGAGCCTTGAATCGGGCATTCCATGATGGTAAATGAAAGACCGCATAGAGTATCTTCACATAGGAGAAACCAATTACAATAAGGTCAATGAATCCCACAGAAAAGGCAACCATCCCAAATAAATTATTGGTCCTAATACTGGTACAGGAAAGACGGGCAATGCCCATGTGCTCACAGTAGGTGTGGGGGATGATATGGGCACCACAGAATGACAACAGCAAGATGAGGAACACAAAAGGAATAACAAAGATTAAAGATCTTACAACCATGGCTATACCTAGAATGGTCACCACCTTGTTTGTGAGGATCATGGTATATCTTAGAGGATTGCAGATGGCAATGTAGCGGTCTATGGCCATGACTGTCAGTATCCCAGACTCTAGGCCAGTGCATAGATGAATCATAAACATCTGTGAGAGGCAGGCACCAAAAAGTATTTCCCTGAAATTGAACCAGAAGATGCCCAACATCTTGGGGATAGTGGCAGTGGACAGGCTTAGGTCAGTGAAGGCCAATATTGCCAGGAAGTAAAACATGGGCTGATGGAGACTAGGTTCAGTCTGAATAATAAAGAGGATTATAATGTTCCCCAGGAGAGTCATCAGATATACAGTACAAAAGGGGAAACCAATATAGACATGAAAATTTTCCAAGCCTGGAATCCCCAGAAGGACAAAGAAGGAAGGATGAGATTGAGTGGTGTTGTGATAGGACATCTTCATGGTTCCAGGTCAGTTTTTTCACACTATGTTAGGACTCCAATCTCATTCATGTCACTCTTTCAGGTCATGGAAAAACATGGAATTAATTCTCTGCCTTAATACTTAGCAGAAGACCCTGGAGTGGAAAGTGATAAATGTTTTAAAAAGCTCCCAAATATAGAACTCACCAGGTTTTGGACATCTTATTTTTCTGTTCAAGACACATCCCAAACTTGATACTCAGCCAACAGTGCTAGGAATGATGTAAAATGTACTTACATTTTAGTGGAACTTCCATAATATCACTATAGAGAATGGGTTGGAGGGGCAGATTAGAGTTTGAAGTAAGCAGAATGAAAGATGATGCTAGCCTAATCTAAACAAATGGTAGTGGAGATGGAGAAGCGATGGCATATACCGTAAACAGGGAACAGTGTTTGTTATGATTTGGGGGATAAAAGAGAGCAATAGGTCATGTTTAACTTCCCGGATTCTGTGTTGGGAAAATGGGCAAATATAGGTGCTATTCAATGAGATAGAGAATATAATGAGAGTGAGTTTTATTTGTGTATTTTAGTTGATGAGAGTAGGTGTTGACATCAGTCCTGAAATAATGTAGATAGGAAGTAGCAATTCTCAGCAGAATATCAGCTAAGATCCCATTATTATTGAAATCTAGTTTTAGAGCATCATTGAGTTTATAAACACCAAAAATTCCATGCATGTGACTGCAGGAACAACAGGATTCATGTTGTGATTAAGACAATGTCATATTGTCCCACTCCTCCATGTTCATAATATTTAACCTTTGGAGAGCTATATTGGAGGGAATATCACAATAGTTAATGAATGTCTTTGTATCCCCAAAGCCCTCTCCAGTAACTAGAGAAACAAGAGGTAGAAAAAAGAGCCATTCTCAGAGATGACAAATTAAATGTCTTCAGAAAAAAGTCCCATAAATGTAGTATATGGGGATTCGTGGATTTTCTCTAATTATGCACATGCCTAACTGTGTTAAAATGTACTGTAAAATATTGAGTAAGCCAAACTAAATAATTAAGCAGGTTGAATGTTGTCTATGGGACATTTCTACTTGGATTACTCATTTTCCACCTAGCGACATTTAGCAAAGGCTCAGAAACGAAAATCTACAATGCAGCAGGAAAGCTCTCAAATGGTAGAAGCTGTTAATAGGTGATACCAGAAGTGAGTGTTCTGGGCGGGTGGTTAAACATATTTGGAAAGTGTAGTGTGAACAAAATTGAAATATATTTTGGGGTCTATTATTAGCCTTTAGATATGCATGTGTAAATATTCAGACTCTAAGAAATAAGAACTTAATGATTAAAATGTTAAATAAGAAATTAAATTATAATTTAATATTAAAATAGTTAAAAGAATTTGTAGCATATCCTTAAGTTAAAATGATAAGAAATCCATGTAATTAGGCAGCTAAAATTTAATTCTAAGCAGAACACAAGGTTATTAAAATGGAAAGAATATCGAGTTCTCTAAGTCCTTTAGAGACATAAATATTTCAAGTATTTATTTGTACTTATCATTGACTTTGAAGCTGTTATTAGATGTGGGAATAGCTATGGTATATGGTATATGCTTGTGATAAAGGAACAGTCTTACTTTTGTAATGCTTACATTCTAAGTTAGCAAGGAAGACACTAAACAGGCAAAAGTAATTAAATCTCTCTAGATAAGCTCAAATTCCTTTCCAGTCAAAATTTATCTCTTGAATATTGGCCTATCAAGGTACAGATAACCAAACTTGGGTTTCCATAATACAACCATACATAGCTCAAGGGTAAAAGCTACAAAAATGGGGAACTTACCTCAGCTAGCTCCTTCTGTACTTCATCTGACCACATACTCTGGACCAGAAGCTGTCTGCTTCTGTTCACTCTTCAGTGCTCCTGGGTTTTATAGCTGTTTTCTGTGTGAGCCCTCTGGTAGGATCTTAGAGTCTATCATGCCCCAGGGCTCATATTTTATATTTGTTTTTAAATCTCCTTGTTAGAAATTAGTTGTATTGCATTTTACAAAAGTACTACCTATGATGACTGGAAATTTTTCAAAAATCGGGTTCATTATAGATCATTTGAGAGGCACAGCTCTAAACCAGAGGTCCTCACGGCCTGCTGTAAACTCATCTGAGGAACTTGGCAAAAAGAGAGATGCTGGCCCCATACAAAAATAAATAAATAAATAAATAAATAAATAAATAAATCACTCTAGATAATAACAAATGTTATGGAAATAAAATTCAATAGAATTAAAAATCAATAAGTATAGAAACAAACCAATTAAGAAAGGAAAAACCTAAACCAATACTTCTAAAAAAGGTAAACAAATGTTCAATAACAAATAAAGAGGTATTCACCATCATTAGTTACCATAGAAATGAAAATTAAAATCCCAAAGTGATTCCATTTTATACTCCTGGAATGGCTAGGTTTAAAATGATTCACATTATCTTATGCTGAAGAGGATGTGGAATAATGGAAACTCATACAGTTGCTAGTAGGTATGTGAAATGTGCAACTACTTCAGAAAACTCTTTGGCATGTTTCTTAAGTAGGTAAAAATACATCTTCACTATTATTCAGTACCTCCATTCTTAGATATATACCAAAAGAAATAAATATCCAGTAGACATGTTAAATAGACAATTAGATATATATGCCTGAAGCTCAGAAAAAGGACATGGTTGATTATATATATATATATATATATATATATATATATATATACACACACACACACACACACACACACTTTGGAGCCATTGATGTATGATGTGTTTAATACATGTCATATGTACTGTATATATGGATGGAAGAATGAAGAATAAAAACTATAAAAACAAGAATTAGCAATATATATTCTAATTTACTGTTTTTCTGCAGGTGGCATACCAATATTTTATGGTTCACCATGTGATAATGAAAAACGTATTGAATATGGTTGGTAATTCAACTATTTGGAGTCTGAGAGAGAGAGTGAGAGAAAGAATAAAGAAAATAAAAATTATACTGTCACTGGTTATTGGGTATGGGGTATAACATATGGACACATCCTACATCTTCATAACAACTGCATATGCTCTATGTACTCATTCTCCTTCTATTTTAAACATCCATTGAAAATTATTTCCTTTATCCCATCCGTTTCTTTCAAGGACTGTGTAATAAATGTCTCTAAGTCATCTTACTCTTTCCACTATATCTTCTTTTGCACTTAGTTTCTATCATCATAGGAAATCCATTATGCCATGGAGAACCAACTTACCAACAGTTTTAGCAGCTCTTCCATCTTCCAGAAGGGTCACTGTTTGGATTCTGCAACCTCTAGGGTTTGTGGAGTAATCATCTATAATGAGTAAGAATTTTAGTGATCCTTTATACTTCCCCAATGCATTTGCTCTCTGGGGCTCCTGAGGGCCTGGAGGATGGGAAAAAGAACTTCCTGAGTAGTCAAGTTAAAGTTGATTCTTTCCTTGGTATCAGTTTAGCTCAGTAGTCTAGTCATGGTTTTGCATTGTTATGGGGGCTTTTTACTGTCCAGGGTGGCACTGGAAGAGGTCACTTTACAGGAGCAACACATAGCAGTCAGAATGGAATAAGGAAACACAAGTTCTCACTTTTATAAATCATTTCATAATTTTATAAGTCCTCTGGCATATCAGTAATAGAAGCTATTTACTATTTTATTTAACAGAAAATCAAACTCAGAAGACTCAAAAGACAGGATTTGGTCATAACCAATCAGGGTCAGAGAAAAAACTAAAATCAAAGTCTACTAAATTCCTAACCCAGTGCACTTTCTAATGAATGCTTCAGAGTATTCTCCTTTATTCACAGGTTATTTGTGCAGATTTGGCCTCAACAATTGCACTACAAACTATAATAATAACAATGAGGCAGGGCTGCTAGTTAGTTTCCTATGATGTAATGTCTTAAATATCTTTGATGAGTTCTAACCCAATGATAATATTAAGGATATTTAGAAAACCAGTGGTAAAGTTCAGGTCCAATTCTGAAGGCCAGAGAATAAAAAGTTCTGATGGTGTAAGTCCTAGTCTAAGGGTAGGAGAAGACTGATGTCCAGTTCAAGCTGACAGTCAGAGAGTGAGAGTGAGAGAGAGAGAGAGAGAGAGAATTCTCCTTTCCTTTACCTTTTTATTCTCTTCAAATCCTCAGTGGATTGAATGGGGAGAACAATCTTACTAAATCTACCAAATCAAATGCTAATTCTTTCAGAAACACACTCAGACAAACACAGAAATAAAGTTTAACTGAATGCCTGATGGCCCAATCAAGTTGACATATAAAATTAACCATCACACTAGGTAGAATGTTAAACCTAGAGAAAAAGCCTTCAAAACTGAAATCAGTAGCATCCACATACCTAATTGCTCCAGCACCATATATTGAAAAGGAAATTCCTTGCAAGATCATACTTGTCACAAATCAGATTGCAATATAACTATGTTTTTTTTTGTACTCCCCATTCTGATCAATTGGTCTATTTCCCAATATCACACTATGTTAGTTAGGTAGTTTCATAAAAATTCTGAAAGTGTGTAATCATATACTTCTTATTTGTTAGGTTCTTTGAATTACCTTATGCATTTGAAAATCAGCTTGTCAACTTCAACAAAAATATCTGTTGACATTTTCATTGGAAATGCATTGAATATATCAATTTGGAGAGAATTAACACCACTACATTACTAAAACTTCTAATTCACAAACATGATATATCCCTTGATTTATTTAAATCTTATTTAATTTTTCTCACCAACATATTCTAGTTTCAATGCTGATAACTGGGCACTTTTATTCCTAGGTGTTTGATATTTTTGATGGAATTGTAACTTTCATTAACTTATGAATTTAATTTCCCAAATTTTGGTTTGTTTCTAGAGTTTGGAAATTGATTTTTGTGTCTTGAATTTCTATGTAGCAATCTTACTAAATTTACTTATAAATTCAAAAATTCTGCTTATTGGTACTTTTGGATGTTTCTATATGCAGAATTAAGTTATTTTCAAGTGACAAATTTACTTCTTTATATCCAATCTTTATACATTTCCCCCTTTTTTTCTTAGCATTTACTGTTTTACCACTGAGCATGATATTGTCTGTAGATTTTGGGATGATAACATTTATTTATTTGTTTTTATTAACATATAATGTATTATTTGTTTCAGGGGTATAGGTCAGTAATTCATCAGTCTTACACAATTCACAGCACTCACCATAGCACATACCATCTCCTATGTCCATCACCCAGCCACCCCATCCCTCCTACCCCCCTCCCCTCCAGCAACCCTCAGTTCCTTTCCTGAGATTAAAAGTCTCTTATGGTTTGTCTCCCTCTCTGGTTTTATCTTGTTTAATTTCTCCCTCCCTTCCCATATGATCCTGTGTCTTGCTTCTCAAATTTCTCATATCAGTGAGATCATATGATAATTGTCTTTCTCTGATTGACTTATTTCGCTTAGCATAATACCCTCTACTTCCATCCATGTCATTGCAAATGGAAATATTTCATTTTTGATGGCTGCATAGTATTCCTGTGTGTGTGTGTGTGTGTGTGTGTGTGTGTGTGTGTGTGTGTGTGTACCACTTCTTTATTCATTCATCTGTTGATGGAGATCTAGGCTCTTTTCATAGTTTGGCTATTGTGGACATTGCTGCTATAAACATTCAGGTGTAGGTGCCCCTTCAGATCACTACATTTGTATCTTTAGGGTAAATACCCAGTAGTGCAATTGCTGGGTCATAGGGTACCTCTATTTTCAATGTTTTGAGGAATCTCCATAGTCTTTTCCAGAGTGGCTGCACCTATTAACAGTGTGGGTGGGTTCCTTTTTCTCTGCATCCTTGCCAACACCTGTCATTTCCTGACTGATTAATTTTAGCCATTCTGACTGGTGGGATGTGTTATCTCACTGTGGTTTTGATTTGTATTTCCCTTATGCTGAGTGCTATTGAGCACTTTTTCATGTGTCTGTTGGCCATTTGGATGACTGATTTGTAGAAATGTCTGTTCATATCTTCTGCCCATTTATTGACTGGATTATTTGTTCTGTGGCTGTTGAATTTGATAAGTTCTTTATAGATTTTGGATACAAGCCTTTATCTGATATGTCATTTGCAACTATCTTCTCCCATTCTGACAGTTGTGTTTTGGTTTTGTTGACTGTTTCCTTTGCTGTGCAAAAGCTTTTGATCTTACATACACAAAGATAAACTCGAAATGAATGAAAGACCTCAATGTGAGGCAGGAATCTATCAAAATCCTGGAGAACATAGGCAGTGACCTCTTTGACATCGACCACAGCAACTTCTTTCAAGACACATCTCCAAATGCAAAGGAAACAAAAGCAAAAATGAACTTTTGGAACTTCATCAAGATAAAAAGCTTCTGCACAGCAACGGAAACAGTCAACAAAACAAAGAGGCAACCCTGGAATGAGAGAAGATATTCGCAAATGACTCCACAGACAAAGGGCTTATATTCAAGATCTATAAAGAACTTCTCAAGCTCAACGCCCAATAAAACAGATAATTATGTCAAAAAATGGACAGAAGACATGAACATACACTTCTCCAAAGAAGACATAAAAATGGTCAACAGACACATGAAAAAATGTTCATCATCACTAGCCATCAGGGAAATTCAAATCAAAACCACATTGAGATACCATCTTACACCATTTAGAATGGCCAAAATTAACAAGACAGGAAAGAACAAGTGTTGGAGAGGATGTGGAGAAAGGGGAACCCTCTTACACTGTTGGTGAGAATGCAAGTTGGTACAGCCACTTTGGAAAACAGTGTGAAGATTGCTCAAAAAATTAAAAATAGAGCTATCCTATGACCCTGCAATTGCACTACTGGGTATTTACCCCAAAGATACAGATGTAGTGAAAAGAATGGCCATATGTACCCCAATGTTCATAACAGCAATGTCCACAATCGCCAAACTGTGGGAAGAGCTCAGATGCCCTTCAACAGATGAATGGATAAAGAAGATGTGGTCCATATATACAATGGAATATTACTAGGCCATCAGAAAGGATGAATACCCACCTTTCGTATCAACATAGACGGGTCTGGAGGAGATTATGCTGAGTGAAATAAGTCAAGCAGAGAAAGTCAATTATCATATGATTTCACTTACTGTGGAACATAAGGAATAAAATGGAGGACTCAAGGGGAAGGGAAGGAAAAGTGATTTGGGGTAAATTGGATGGGGAGATGAACCATGGGAGACTGTGGACTCTGAGAAAAAACTGAGGGTTATGGAGGGCGCCTGGGTGGCTCAGTGGGTTAAAGCCTCTGCTTTCGGCTCAGGTCATGATCTCAGGGTCCTGGCAGGTCATGATCTCAGGGTCCTGGGATCCAGGCCCGCATCGGGCTCCCTGCTCAGCGGGGAGCCTGCTTCCCCCTCTCTCTGCCTGACTCTCTGCCTCCTTGTGATCTCTCTCCCTCTGTGAAATAAAGAAATAAAATCTTTAAAAAACAAACAAAACAAAACTGAGGGTTATGGGAGCCTGGTGGTGGGTATTAAGGAGGGCACATATTGCATGGAACACTGGGTGTGGTGCATAAACAATGAATCTTGGGTCACTGAAAAAATAAAATATAAAAAAGAGATATTTGGAAAACTGGGGGGAAAAAAGCTTTTGATCTTGATGAAGTCCCAATAGTTCATTTTTGGCCTCACTTTCCTTGCCTTCGATGATGTTTCTAGGAAGAGTTTGCTGCAGCTGAGGTCAAAGAATTTGCTGCCTCTGTTCTTCTCAAGGATTTTGATGGATTCCTGACTCACATTGAGGTCTTTCATCCATTTTGAGTCAACTTTTGTGTGTGGTGTTAGGAAATGGTCCAGTTTCATTCTTCTGCATGTGGGTGTCCAATTTTCCCAACACCATTTGTTGAAGATACTATCTTTTTTCCATTGGACATTCCTGCTTTGTCGAAGATGAGTTGACCATAGAGTTGAGGGTACATTTCTGTGCTCTCTATTCTGTTCCATTGATCTATGTGCCTGTTTTTATGCCGGTACCATACTGTCTTGATGATTACAGCTTTGTACTAGAACTTGAAGTCTGGAATTGTGATGCCGCGAAATTTGGTTTTCTTTTTCAACATTATTCTGGCTATTTCAGGTCTTTTCTGGTTCCATATAAATTTTAAGATTATTTGTTCCATTTCTCTGAAAAAGTGGATGGTATTTTGATAGGGATTTCATTAAATGTGTAGATGCTCTAGGTAGCATAGACATTTTCACAATATTTGTTCCAGTCCATGGGCGTGAAACGTTTTTCCATTTTTTTGTGTCTTCGTCAATTTCTTTCATGAGTATGCTATAATTTTTTGAGTACAGTTTCTCTCTGAATACAGATTCTTTGCCTCTTTGGTTAGATTTATTCCTAGGAACCTTATGGTTTTTTGTGCAATCGTAAATGGGATCAACTCCTTAATTTCTCTTTCTTCTTTCTTGTTGTTGGTATATAAAAATGGAACTGATTTCTGTGCATTGATTTTATATCCTGACACTTTACTGAATTCCTGTATGAGTTCTAGCAGTTTTGGAGTGGAGTTGAGTTTTCCACCTAAAGTACCATATCACCTGCAAAGAGTGAGATTTTGTCTTCTTCTTTGCTGATTTGGATGCCTTTTATTTCTTTTTGTTGTCCAATTGGTGGGGCTAGGACTTCTAGTATTTTGTGAATAGCAGTGGTGATAATAGACAGCCCTGCCATGTTCCTGTCCTTAGATATTGAGAATGATATTTGCTGTGGGTTTTTCATAGATGGTTTTATGATATTGAGATATGTACCCACTATCCCTACACTGTAAAGAGTTTTGGTCAAGAAAGGATGCTGTACTTTGTCAAATGCTTTTTCAGCATCTATTGAGAGTATCATATGGTTCTTGTTCTCTTTTTTATTAATGTATTGTATCACATTGATTGATTTGCAGATGTTGAACCAACCTTGCAGCCCAGGAATAAATTCCACTTGGCTGTGGTGAATAATCCTTTTAATGTACAGTTGGATCCTGTTGGCTAATATTTTGGTGAGAATTTTTGCGTCTATGTTTATCAGGGATATTGGTCTGTAATTCTTCTTGATGGGGTCTTTGTCTGGCTTTGGGATCAAGGTAATGCTGGCCTCATAAAATGAATTTGGAAGTTTTCCTTCCATTTTTATTTTTTGAAATAGTTTCAGTAGAACAGGTATTAGTATTTCCTTAAATGAATAGTAGAATTCCCCTGGGAAGCCATCTGGCCCAGGGCTTTTGTTTGTTGGGGGATTTTTGATGACTGCTTCAATCTCTTTACTGTTTATGGGTCTATTCAGGTTTTCTATTTCTTCCTGGTTCAGTTTTGGTAGTTTATGCATCTACAGGAGTTCATTCATTTCTTCCAGATTGTCAAAATTGTACAGTTGCTTGTAATATGTTCTTATAATTGTTTGTATTTCTTTGCTGTTAGTTTTGATCTCTCCTCTTTCATTCATGATTTTATTAATGTGGGTCTTTTCATTTTTTGATCATTCTGGCCAAAGGTTTATCAATCTTATTAATTATTTCAAAGAACCAGCTTCTAGTTTCATTGATCTGTTCTACTGTTCTTTTGGTTTCTAGTTCATTGATTTCTGCTCTGATCTTTATCATTTCTCTTCCTCTCCTGCGTTTAGGCTTTCTTTGCTGTTCTTTCTCCAGCTCCTTTGGGTGTAGGGTCAGGTTGTGTATTTGAGACCTTTCTTGGTTCTTGAGAAAGGCTTGTATTGCTTTATACTTTCTTCTCCGGACCACCTTTGCTGTATCCCAAAGACTTTGAACAGTTGTGTTTTCATTTTCATTTGTTTCCTTGAATTCTTCTAATTCTTCTTTAATTTCCTGGTTGACCCATTCATTCTTTAATAAGATGCTCTTTAACCTCCATGTATTTGAGTTCTTTCCAATTTTCCTCTTGTGATTGAGTTCTAGTTTCAAAGCACTGTGGTCTGAAAATATGCAGGGAATGGTCCCAATCTTTTGGTACCGGTTGAGACCTAATTTCTGACCCAGGATGTGATCTATTCTGGAGAATTTTCCATGTGCACTAGAGAAGAATGTGTATTCTGTTGCTTTGGGATGGAATGTTCTGAACATATCTGTGAAGTCCATCTGGTCCAGTGTGCCATTTAAAACCTTTATTTCCTTGTTGATCTTTTGCTTAGATGATCTGTCCATTTCAGTGAGGTGGGTATTAAACTCCCCTACTATTATTGTATTATTGTCAATGTGTTTCTTGGATTTTGTTATTAATTGGTTTATGTAATTGGCTGCTCCCATTTTAGGAGCATAGATATTTAAAATTGTTAGATCTTCTTGTTGGACAGGCCCTTTAAGTATGATATAGTGTCCTTCCTCATCTCTTATGATATTCTTTGGCTTAACATCTAATTTATCTGATATAAGGATTGCCACTCTAGCTTTCTCTTGATGTCCATTGGCATGGAAAATTGTTTTCCACCCACTCACTTTAATTCTGGAGGTTTCTTTGGGTCTAAAATGAGTTTCTTGAAGATGGCATATTGATGTTTTTTTGTTTTGTTTTGTTTTGTTTTGCTTTGTTTTGTTTTATTTTACCCAGTCTGATACCTTGTATCTTTTGATTGGGGTATTTAGCTCATTTATATTCAGGGTAACTATTGAAAGGCATGAATTTAGTGCCATTACATTCCCTGTATGGTGACTGTTAACTGTATATTGTTTCTGTTCCTTTCTGGTCTGTTACTTTTAAGGTTCTCTGCTTAGAGGACCCCTTTCAATATTTCCTGTAGGGCTAGTTTGGTGTTTGCAAATTATTTTAGTTTTTGTTTGTATGGAAGCTTTTTATTTCTCCTTTTATTTTCAATGAAGCCTTGCTGGATATTTTTGGCTGCATATTTTTCTTGTTTAGTGCTCTGAATATATTATGTAAGTCCTTTCTGGCCTGCCAGGTCTCTGTGGATAGGTCTGCTGCCAATCTAATATTTCTACTGTTGTAGGTTACAGATTTCTTGTCCTGAGCTGCTTTCAGGATTTTCCCTTTGTCTCTGAGACTTATAAATTTTGCTATTAGATGACAGGGTGTTAACCTATTTTTATTGACTTTGAGGGGCATTCTTTGTGCCTCTTGGATTTTGATGCTTGCTCCCTTCTCCAAATTATGGAAGTTCTCTGCTCTGATTTGCTCCAGTATACCTTCTGCCCCCCACTCCGCCTCTCTTTCTTCTTCTTCTGGGATCCCAATTATTCTAAGATTGTTTTGTCTTATGATATCACTTATCTCTAGAATTCTCCCCTCATGATCCAGTAGTTGTTTATCTCTATCTTTCTCAGCTTCTTTATTGTCCATCATTTGGTCTTCTATATCACTAATTCTCTCTTCTGCCTCATTTATCCTAGCAGTAAGAGCCTCCATTTTTTTATTGCACCTCATTAATGACTTTATTTCAACTTGGTTATATTTTAGTTATTTTATTTCTCCAGAAAGGGATTCTTTAGTGTCTTCTATGCTTTTTTTCAAGTCCAGATAGCATCTTTATAATTGTCATTCTGAATTCTAGTTCTGACATCTTACTAATGTCCCTATTGATTAGGTTCTTAGCAGTTGGTACTGGCTCTTATTCTTTTTTTTTTTTTGAGGTGAGTTTTTATGCTTTGTCATTTTGTCCAGAGAAGAATAGATGAATGAGAGAAAAAAATGCTAACAGAGTAACGATGACCCCAGAAAACATGCACTAGCCACATCAGAAGAGACCTGAAACTGGGGGGAGAGGAAAGGAAAAAAAAAAGTATGATTAGGCTGGTGAATAGAACAGAGCCACGCACTTGATTTTGGGTGTATTTTGGTCTGTTAGAAGCAACTGACTCCCAAATTTTAAAAGAGAAACACACACACACACACACACACACACACACACGGGTAAATGGTGAAGGGGTGGAATATGACTGTAAAGATGAAAATTAAAAAAGATTTTATAAAAGGAATTGATAAGATAAGCAGTTGGTTGAAAAGAGAAAAAAAAGGAGAGAATGTGATCAGGCTAGAGACTAGAACAAAGCCTATGCTAGATTTAGGGTATATTTTGGTCTGTTAGAAGAAACTATATTCCAAAATTTTAAAGAAAGAAAAACTTATATGTATACACAAAATTAGGTTAAATATAATGAAGGGATAAAATACGACTATAACACTGAAAATTTTAAAAGATTTTTAAAAAGGTATTGATAAGATAAAATAGTTAAAATAGGTTAAAATAAGAAAGAGGAAAATTTTAAAAAAATAGAAAAAGAAAAAAATAATGAAAATTTAAAAAATTAACTTTGAAAGGCTAAAGAATCATGGGGAAAAAAACAATGAATTCTTTGTGTTGGAAACTTTCCCTAGCTCTGAAGTTTTGCAGTTCTCATTCATCAGTGAACTTGGTCTTGGATGGATGTTCCTGCTGATCTTCTCCAGGAAGGGCCTGTTGCTGTGATTCTTAAATGTCTTTTCTCAAGGCAGAATTTCACTGCCCTTGCCAGGGGCCAAGCTACACAATCTGCTTGGGTTTTCTCTCTGTAGCTTTTGTTCCCTGAACACTTTCCGTACAGTTTTGGAGGACGGGAATGAAGATGGTGGCCTCCCAATCTCCGGCCCTGTAGGAGACGAGAGCTCTGGCCTCCGCCTTCAGTGCACCCCCAGAGAACAGCAGTCAATCTCTCCCGTCTCCCTGGTCTACAACCGCACTCCCAGCCCACATATCCTGTGACCAAGCATTTTTATCTCCGGCATGTGGCCCTGTTTGGAGTCTCCAAACCCAGCAGATTCCTGCAGCATGCTCCTGCACCACTCCTCCTGGTGGAAGAAGGAGTGGGTCTCCCTGGATCTGCCACTTGTGGGGTCCCTACTTGAAGAGTAGTGGCACAACTGTGCCTTGGATCATGTTTTATGGCAACCCTGAGCTGAAAACCCACTCTTTGCTCCATCTCTGCATCTGGTTTTGCTGCTCAGACACCTGGGACCTCTGCCACTTACACATCCCCAGTCTTTCTGTGACCCTGAGGGTCCTGAGACCACAATGATTCACCAAGGATTCCATGCCCTGCTTAGCCACTGAAGCAACATCCCTCCATGGAGCAGACTTCTAAAAGTTCCGATTTTGTGCTCTGCTGCTCTACCGTTTGCCAGGAGCTGGCCCCTCCCCCCAACAGTCTATCTTCCTGTATATTGCCTCAGATTCACTGCACGTCATACCTTCCAGAAAGTGGTCAATTTTCTGTTCATAGAATTGCTGCTATTCTCTTTGATCTCCTGTTGAGTTTGTAGGTGTTCAGAATGGTTTGATAACTAGCTGAACTACTGGGACCAGAGGAAATTTAGGTTTCCTACTCTTTACATTTTAAGTTAAAAAATTTTTAAATGAAACAAATACATAAAATTAGCAAAGTGATTTTTTTTAATGTGGTAATACATGAGACAAGGACTTGTCTCTTCTCAGCAACCATATTGAGGCTTATCTTCTCCCATAAAGTTCTGGGCATCAAATTATATTTATAGTTTGCTTATTAAGTACCAGACACTAAGCTTGGGCTGGGGATATGAAAAACTTGGGATGTAACTCAAGAGTTTTTTGTAGCTCATAGGTTATGCTATTGCACAGCCAAGGTTGGGACCAGTAGTGTGGAAAGAGCCTAGGCTTCAGGAACCCAAGTAATGGATTTATCTAGGCTCAATTGCTGAAATCTTGGGAATCATTTGACTTCTGTGAGCTTTAGTTTCTTCATTGAGGGTCAACAGAAAAACTTCTCAGGGCAAATGTGTAGGTAAAATAAGAACGTATAAAAGGTGTCTGACACAGTAGATATTCAATTAAAAGTACCTCTGTGAAGGGGTGCCTGGGTGGCTCAGTCATTAAGTGTCTGCCTTAGGCTCAAGTCATGATCCCACAGTCCTGGGATCAAGCCACGCATCGGGCTCCCTGCTCAGCAGGAAGTCTGCTTCTCCCTCTTCCACTCCCCCTGCTTGTGTTCCCTCTCTTGCTGTGTCTCTCTCTGTCAAATAAATACAATCTTTAAAAAAAAAGTACCTCTGTGGAAAGGAGAGATTGAAAGGAATGAAAGAAAAAGACAGAGAGTTCAGCCAACTTGATCCCTTGATATTTTGATGAGACTGATGTTACAAAATGTGACATAATAGACCCAAAAGAAGGGTCTTTCAAAACCCAGCACTTCAAAATTGCATGCAGAAATGCAGCACCTTCCAAATACAGAAAAGTACCAGGTGCCAAAGAAAGACAGCCGCCCTCAAAGAAAAAAGTTCTTATCACAAGAAAAAAGTTGTTGGATATTAATGAAACATATGGTAATTGTTTTGCAACACACAAATATCAAGTCATCATGTTGTATACCTTAAGGCAATACAATGTTATGTGTCAATTATATGTCAACAAAACTGGAAAAATAAAAGATAACATGATACATAAGGAAAAATACTGTAGAAATATTAAATTTCAATACAAGTCATTCATCAAGGGCAAATTTCAATACAAAAGAAAGTAGGATATTCCAGTTGGGAATGTTATTCAAATCATGTTTGTAAAGTGTTGGACTTCAAAGTCTCAGATTGCTACTGTAAAAATATTTCTTGGAAACATTGAATGCATGTTCATCATTAAGGACATGACACCATTAAGGATGCATGACATCATTAAAGAGGGGATTACAAAATAGTTCCATGCATTTATCTGTGAAAATCAAACCATAAATTTTCTATGTCTGGAAAACTGTTGAAAGCTACACCAGCAACAACCCAGGATGGAGTCTTAATGGGCATGCCAGAGTTGGGGAGGGATGTTGCCTGAGATGTGATGGAAAGTTTTAAATTCCTTATAGGAGGAATATGGGATAAAGTGAGGATTACAGAGTCATGAAAATGAAGATAATGAAGAAAAGGACACATAACACAGCAAGTAGTGCAACTCCTCCCCTCCTCCATGAAAGCCCTAAGAAAGTGTCAATCTGGGCACCTGGGTAGCTCAGTGGGTTAAAGCCTCTGCTTTCGGCTCAGGTCATGATCTCAGGGTCCTGGGATCGAGGCCCGCATCGGGCTCCCTGCTCAGCGGGGAGCCTGCTTCCCCCTCTCTCTCTGCCTGTCTCTCTGCCTCCTTGTGATCTCTCTCCCTCTGTGAAATAAATAAATAAAATCTTTAAAAAAAAAAAAAGAAAGTGTCAATCTTCTTTATAAATAACAGCAACAATAACAGAAAAAAAACTGAAAAAAGAATCTTGGAAGGAAGGAAGGTAGGAAGGAAGGAAGGAAGGAAGGAAGGAAGAAAGAAAGAAAGAAAGAAAGAAAGAAAGAAAGAAAGAAAGAAAGAAAGAAAGAAAGGAAGGAAGGAAGGAAGGAAGGAAGGAAAGAAAAGAAAGAAAGAAAAGCTACCCAGAGAGGTTTCACAGATGGAAAATCTTAACAAGTTCTGGAAAGATCTGAGGAGCCCAAAGATGACACGTCTTCTGCCATAGGTGCCAAAAAAGAGAGTCAGGAATGTTCAGAGTAAAGCACTTGACCCCAAGAGCCAAAGTTTTGGGGTAACATGTATACTTCTACCCAATCAACCCCTCACAATACAAAAGCCATGTCTGAAACAGGAGGCAGTAGAGTCATCTACGTTCTTTGCACATCAGGGGACAGGCAGATTTCTTTATGTATAAAGTTTATTTCTGTAGGGTCAAACACTCCCACTCCAATCCAGCTCCACTTGGCTAAGACTTGACAAGACCCTCAGATAAGGAGTCAGTCAGGGCAAATTCCCAAGTGACCACAGAATCCAGGAAAGATGGTTTCCTTTGAAGCAGGAAGAAACAAGGAAACAAGGATTCAACAAAGTTTTCATTGTTGTCTTAGATATAAAGAATCAGAACTCATTCTGGGATTAAAAAGTAAAATTTCCTTTCCAACATAAAAGCAATTCCTGACTTTTACTAACAATTCCAAAGGTGAATCTGATCTGTTTTAACTCTTACAAACTTCTCAGCAGCTTCTGGATTCCCTGCTTGATATCCTTGGTTCTCACACCATAAACAATGGGGTTCAGAGCTGGGGGGATGAGGTGGTGCAGGATGTTGAGCAGGATGGGGACATCTGGGGGAATCTTCTTCCTGGCCAGGTTAGTGATGACCAGAACCAGCAGGACTGTGCTAAAGAAGAGGATGAGGATGAAGTGGGAAACACATGTGCTCAGGGCCTTGGCTGCAGCACCCTCAGCCTTGATCCTTAGCACAGCTTTCAGGATGAAGGAGTAGGACAGAACAATAAGGATGAGGTCAGAGCCCAGTAGGGTCCAGCCTGCCACAAACTGGTAGAGCCGGTTGAAGGTGATGTCATCACAGGAAAGTTTGGACACAGACAGGTTAGTGCAGATGCAGTTCTTGATGATGTTCTCTGCACAGTATCTGAGCTGGGAAGAAAGAACTGGAACAGGAAGAGAAAAGAAGCCATTCCGGGCCACAATGAAGATGGTAGCTTTAATCACAAATTGGTCAGTGATTATGGATGGGTATCGTAATGGGTGGCAGATGGCCACATAGCGGTCGTAGGCCATGACCATGAATGTACAGGACTCCATGGTCAAGAAACTGTTCATGATGAACATCTGGAGGAAGCAGGCAGAGAAGCTGATGGACTTGAGATCAAACCAGAAGATGGCCAGGACCTTGGGGATGGCAGTCAGGCAGAGCACAATGTCCAGAAGGGAGAGGAGACTGAGAAGGTAGTACATGGGCTCGTGCAGAGAGACCTCCAGCCATATGGTGATCAGGAGGGTGGCATTGGCCCCAATGGCCAGAAGGAAGAGGAGGCTGAGGGGCAGGGACAGCCAGTGCTGCCAACTCTGGTAGTTAGGGAAGCAGATGAGGAGGAATTCGGAAACTGGAGCAGTGGAGTTGTAGCTGGGTGAAGCCATATAATGTATCCTGATCACGCTGGATATCCAGAGTTCTGAAAAATGTAGGACAAAATATATTTTAAAAAACTATGTGTTCTAGAGCAGCAACACTTGGATTTCCATTGAGGCACTTAACCTGTCTAAATGAAGTTTTCAAATCATCATTATTATTGCCATCATCATCATCATCATCACAATCAATCATTGCTCACATTTAATTGAACACTTAATATGTGCCAGCTCTAAGCTGTATGCTTTAAATTATTACCTTATTTCATCCTTCAAAAAAGAAAATTAAGAGTATTTAATTCTGTTATCTTAATTTCACAGATAATGGAAGGGTACAGGCCAAAGGGGGCAGAAAAGTTTAATCAAAATTAGAGAGTGAGACCAGGACTGTGACAAGAGTCTGAGTGTAGAGTCTCTGCTTTCAGCCTCTACACATTATTTAGCCTCACCAAGCACAATTACTTAACTAAGCCCTACCTTCCCTTGGAGTTTAGAAAGGTTAGGGTTACTATGTTTAGCTGACTGTGTAGAAGTCCTAGAAAAGCCTACCTCCCTACTCCATAGGTATGGACAGGGCCTGACTTCAGGGTTCCTTGTTTTTATTCAGGAAACAATTGAATTAGAGGTAGAACATCTTTGACTGCACCCAACAGCAATTATTTCTTCCAGCCCCAAGGGGGATTTCACTTTGGACATAGTGTTTATCACTCTCTTACTGGATTATTTGCTGTTGTTTCTCTTTGGAAGTTTCAAGTATCTCTTTTCAAGTTCCAAGTTAGTCTCTTTTCCTTCAAGCAGAGAAAGTCAATTATCATATGGTTTCATTTACTTGTGGAACATAAGGAATATAATGGAGGACATTAGGAGAAGGAAAGGAAAAGTGAATTGGGGTAAATCGGAGGGGGAGATGAACCATGAGAGATGTGGACTCTGAGAAACAACTGAGGGTTATGGAGGGGAGGGGAAGGGGAGATGGGTGAGCCTGGTGGTGGGTATTAAGGAGGGCAAATATGGCATGGAGCACTGGGTGTAGTGCATAAACAATGAATCTTGGATTACAGAAAAATTAAAGTGGAAAAAAAAGTTACTCTCTTTTCTTTCAAAAGAGTTTTCTTTGGTTTGGACACTTTAGATGAGACTCCATTTTATATTCTGGTGACAGAGACAGTACTGAAGGGTATACTAGGAGAGTATAAAAAATTGTAAGTGCTGGATTAAATAGGTGATGGGGATTATGGAGTATACGTGTTGCAATGAGCACTGGGTGATGTATGGAATTCTTGAATCACTGTATTATACACTTGAAACTAATATAACACTAAATGCTATCTGAAATTTAGATAAAAAAATTTGTAAGTGCTGTGAGTGTTTTTTTAAATAAAAAACAAGTCTTTGATGGGGTCCAAAAGAGGAACACATTTTGAAATTTGGAAGAGAGGTGAAATATCCCATTAATTTAGGCAGGAAGGAGAGAGGACTGGAGGCTACAGTAATATCAAGGGTTGGAGCCTAAGAGTGGCCACCATTCTGTGACTGGAGGATTGAGTACTGTGGTGTTATCTTCAGTTCCCCCATGAGGTTTCCTTGACTTGCACTACTCTAGAAGGACTTTGGGGTCCCTTGCTAGAGTCAAGCAATAAACTAACCTGTCACAGAAATTCCATCCAGGTGTGCCTGGGTGGCTCAGTGGGTTAAAGCCTCTGCCTTTGGCTCAGGTCATGATCTCAGGGTCCTGGGATCGAGCCCCACATCGGGCTCTCTGCTCAGCAGGAAGCCTGCTTCCTCCTCTCTCTCTGCCTGCCTCTCTGCCTACTTGTAATCTCACTCTCTCTGTCAAATAAATAAAATCTTTAAAAAATTCCATCCAAAAATGAGCCACTCTAATCATGGAGGCCTTGATTGATGCACTGCTAAACCTTTCCTTTCCCACTCTGAGGGAGTCCAGGCTTAGACAGTTTACTTTGCCAAAGACTGTATGCCAAGAGCATCTTGGATCTTCTTGGAGGCCACTTTCTGCTCTAGTCTTTGGTTGAGTCAGTAGAGTCTGCTGAATTATCCTGTGTTGCTGGAACCACACCAAATACCTACCTGCTCTTTAGATGGTGCTCTTTCGTTTATATGAAGAGCCGTTCCTTGTTTCAAGATAGACAGGAAGCAAGGGGTTGGACAGACATTTCAAAATCAGAATCAGTAAGAATTACTTGTAGGGGATGAGTAAAGAAAAGAATCTGAGGATTCAGTACTCAAAAATAGCCCAAACATGTACTTACTCTTCACTATTGGGCAAGGTGATGGTAACAAAATGAAGAAAATTGAATAAAACAGGATCCTGAATCTCAAGTCACAGTGTTAGAGATGACTTTAGGTTTTTGAACTTGAGTGACAGAAAGAATGAAATCTTTACTGAAAAATTAGAAAAGGGTAATGAAAAAAAAGTAAGAAGTTTTCAGAGTAAGAATATGAATTTATGTGTGAAGTGTTATGCAGGAGATATTTGTAAAATATACAAGTAGAATTTTCAGCAATCATTCAAAATATAATAGCCTGGAATTCAGTAAGAAATTCAAGTCTGAAAATAAAGATTAAAAAGAAATAAGGTGGGTATTAAGGAGGGCACATATTGCATGGAGCACTGGGTGTGGTGCATAAACAATGAATCTTGGACCACTGAAAAAATAAAGTAAAAAAATTTCTAATTAGTTAACAAAAAAAAAAAAGAAGAAGAAAGAAAGAAAAGAAAAGAAATAAGGAAAAGAGGCAGCGAACATAGCCTAATGTTTAAACTTGTGGAATCACTATGTTGTACACATGACCCTAATGTAACATTGTGTGTCAAGTATACTCAAATAAAAAATAATTTTAAAGAAGATGGTGATGAGACCATAACTCTCAGATAAGAGACATTTTGAGAAATAGAGCTAGGTTTCTTTAGGAAAAGTATTCAAAATACTTGAGGTTCACCAAAGGTAGCATGGAAGCTAGCCAATAAGTCAGATTTAGGCATATAAATGTATGTAGGAATTTTTTTACCTGGTAAGCAGAAATGTCTTGTTCCTGTGGCTCAGATCCAACTATCCTAGCATGTGGGATCTATGTTCTGCAAATTCATCTGCTTTGATGAGTGTCTAGGTTTTTGTTAGTTTGTTTTGTTTTGTTTTGTTTTGATACTGTCTTTTTCCCCTCACTGCTAAACAAAGGGCTGAGTGGTCAAGTACTAAGAATGACAGTAAGGTCTGTCATAGCCAAAGAAGCAGAAGAGAGCTGGGAAGTCATGGCAGACTAAGAGAGGGAGCCCAGGAGGCAAATAATTAGTATAGTTGGAATTACTGATCCTGCTCACCTGTCTCACAGGCAAGTCTCCTCTATAAGAGTGAAGTGTGCCTGAGAAGGTATGAGACTACTTTCAGGGAAGATAATGAAGGTATTGATTTGATCCAAGGACTTTCACTTTGAATATCCCAGATTTTCCAAATACAGATTAACACACACAGGCACACACACACACACACACACACACACACACACACACACACACACACACACACACACACACACACACTCCTTTCTACCTTTGTAAGTTTCAAGACAAACCGAAGATACAGGGGTTAAGAGTGGGTTAGGACAGTTATTTCATGCATTTTTGCATGTGATCAGGAAAACGACCCTCAGTATGAAATAGAGAAATAAGATAGAAAACATATCTGCTTTTTTTTGAGAAGTCTTGTCCTTTCCATATACCTCAAGTTCTATAAACTTGGCATGACCTGATCTACTTGAATAAGCAAGAAAACAGTCAGTACCTTCCCTATACCTGTTTGGGTTTTTTTTTCTTTTCTTAAAAATTACATAGAATGTATTATTTGCCCCAAGAGTACAGGTCTGTGAATCATCAGGCTTACACATTTCACAGCACTCACCATATACCTGGTCTTAATGTTAGGCATAAAATGTATAGCATGCATTAGGCAAAAACTGGTATCCTCATTAATAGAGGAAAATTGACTTACAAACACTTATAAGACAGTATAGTTGTGGCAATAAAGAGGATTTTACAAACAGTGGGAAAGAGATAAATACACAGATATACAAAGCAATGTGATATGGTTGAAAAGCTGGCTTCATACAGAACTGAAGCCTGACTCTTATACCCATTAGAAGACCTTGAGAACTATTTAAACGCTATGATACATATGTTCCTCATTCATGAAATAGAAAAGTGATATTCAACTTCAGATGTTGTTGTGGGGAGAAAAAAGGCCTTGATTTCCTGAGGTCCTGTTAGGCCAAGAGACACTATGAGCAGAGAGCACAGAGAAGGATACAAAAATGAGTCCACAGTCACCTGAGAGAGGAGGACTCTATGTGCAGGCAATGGCAAGAGAAGAAACATCTATGTGGGTGTTCAGCGTGATTGGTAAAGAGGTGCTAGGCACTGGTAGAGCCTAGGTTCTTTGGGGGAATCAGGCATTAGAGCAGAGTGTCAGGAGACATGGGTAAGGTGTGCAGGCGAAGCCATGTGAGGTCCACCTGAGAGTAGGCATGATCATGTGCACTGTAAGGAAGCACAGAGGATTTGAGACAGGGAAGTGATGTGTTGTAGATGGGACACAGGGAATCACACAGAAAGATGAAGGCTTCTGGAGAGTCCTGAGGAGTCCAAGGGAAAAGTGATGAACATCTGAAGGAAGGCCACTGCAGGCAGAGAAGAAGGGTATATCTGAGGTGTGGGGAGACCTACAGGATTTAGTGTAAGAGAGGATGAATGGGCAGAGATACCGGAGTCCAGAACATCACGAAGGACCTTTTAACTGATACAGACCTCCTATAATGCTGATGTTTTCTCCCAAGTGGTAATATATTTTCATCTCTGTTTTAGTAAACTCCTTAAGAGCTGGGCCCATCCTTCCTCTCTTTCTGTATTCTCCTCAGGGAAACTGAGGCCTCCTAATCTGAGAAATGAGGACTTATTGCCCATCTGGGGCATTGTTCTGATATTCAATATTCAGTTGCATTCGTTTGTATTGCAGACTGACATTTAAAAGGGTGACCCTTGTTCTAAGTGCTATTGAACAAACATGGTCTCTGGCAATGAAATATTGACAGTCTGGAAAGATAAGACAAGCCTTGAATAAACAAAATTATAACAGAAGACCCAAGCCCAAATGAAAAAACAGACTGATCACCTTTGCTCATAGATGAATTTAGACTAGCACAGAAAGGAAGATTCTGACCAGTCAGACACAGGGTCTTGGTGTCCTAGCCATGATATGGGTGGGGGTCTTTGAGTCTACAGAAGTTTGCAAACCCTGGATGGACACAAAATGACTCAGGCTCATGTCTGACAGCATCAGGTCATTTCCTACCACTCAGCCCTGTACCAGATCTAAGCATCTTGGCAGGGCAGCATGTACACCAGGCCCTACTGAGAGAGTTCCTTTTACTTTACATACTAACTCCTGGACCCCCCCTCCTCTCCTCATTATCTCCTTCTCACAATCATCCTGCTTGGTCCCGCTTGAGACTCACCAGCTTTAGAAGGCTGCCCTGCTGCTGTTTCTGGCTGCTGGAGAAAGCACGAAACTGGCCCCTCCAAGGGCTCTGGGGGCTGGTTTTATGAACTCTGCCTCCAGTGTTGCCCCTCTCTCCATTTCTCACAGGAGTTGGTGCTCTTGTTAAGCACTAGGGCCCTGAGGCCCCATGGTCTGTTTCCCAAGAGAATATATTGTAAAAGGCTTGATTCAGCATTGTCAATAAAATAAGGGCAGGAGAGGTCAAAGGCTCTTGGGAAGTCTAGATAAAGAAACCCTGAGAAAAGAAGGGTAAGGAAACTGTGTGATGAGAATATTTTCCAGGAAAATTTATGTGGATGCACCTGTGGAGAACTGATTAAACACTCCTCAGTCATATAACTCTGTGGAAGGGGTGACAGAGGGACACCCCCAGCCATTAAAGAAGCATGGATATCAGAGGAACATGGACCATGGGCAACTGGGGGGCCAGGGAGCACATTCCCTGTGAGCCCTTTTCCTGCAGTAGGAGCATCAGTGGTCTGCACCCAAGCAAATCCCTGGGCGGGGCCCTGTTTACACACATGTGATCTCATGTCCAAGATTTTACCTTCATGGCTGTTCTTACTCTAAAGTCTGCTACTTAAATGTGGTTGCAAAAAGTTCAACTGTTAACAATCTTTACCTTCCACATAGCCACATTTGGCATTGTTTCCTTGGGAACAAGTGGGACTGCCACCAGTGCAGCTATCACTCTCAAGAGATGTGCAGTAGGACTTAGAAGAGCGCTACTCCTGTGGACCTTCCCAGATGTGTCTTATGATGGGGATTTTCAGGCTAAACGCAGGCTCTTTGGGGCTTTGGGCACAGGAATTTTGGAGAGAGGAGACCAAGTATAAGTCTGGTTCTCATACTTTCCTACCCACAACTGCTGGAGGGGAGATATTAGGGTGCAGGAATATAGGTGGAATATAATCTTATTCTCTCTGTGCCGAAGTCCAGCTCCAGCAACAGTCAGGGTCCCCAAGGAAAGCATGGCGTTGACGATACGAAATGAGGAGACTGACTCGGATGATATTTCAGGAGTCTCCCAAAACCTCAGGGCTTGGGGTCCTTTTTTTATATCATCGTAACAAAGGATGATCAAAGACACAACCAGGATGTTTATTCATTGATCAAAGGAGCCTTGGTAGATGAGTTTGGTGTTTTCTCAGAGGCCGGATAGATGAGGCCTGCTTTTCTTATCTGTATCATAAGTCTCCTGGAGCCTGCGTAGTTTTAACAGAGCTCCCCTCCTGTTCCTTTGTTTTAAGGTCTCAACTAGTTCTGACTTAAATCAATGGTTTGGTAAAGATTCGTTAGTCATTATGTCTTGAGGTAAAAGGCTATTCATTCTGGGGAGGGACAATATGGTGCCAGACCTTATCTGGCAATATTTCAGGATTCTATCTAGGCATGCTTATAGAGGGAGTAAATCATCTATATAGGGAAAAGGTGAATCATACTAAGAGTAAATTTGACTAATGCTTAATAAATCTAACCCATTCTCTCTATTCATAACATTCCAGATCCTTTGGACTGCAAGCCGCTTTTAATTGGAAGGGGTTGATTAATGCTTTACCCATTGCAATACTCCTCGCCTTGCAGGAGGGCAGTGCCCCATACAGTGTAGTGGGGGTTCACCTTCTTGTGCCATGCAGATGGCTCACATCATCTCTGCACACTAATTCCTCTCCTGCTCCCACCTCTGCCTTGCTGTCTGGAGGTCCTGGTATTCTTGTCAGCATAAAATAATCTTGATGGACACACCAAATGAGGACAACTATTTCATGAGTGAATTCTTGTTCAGTGAAAGAATATTGCTAAAGCATACAGTTTACTCAAAGCAACATGTCTTTGTTCTCAGAGTTTTTTAGAAATGATTAATCCATCTTCACTGTCAGGTCATAAGGATGTTGGGAAGAGATAATTGGAAGCTTATGTTTGAATTCTTATTCTACCACTGCCTGGTTGCTTCTCCTTGTACAATTTTCCCAAGTCCACAGTTTTGTCATCTGAAATATGGGGGTCATGAGCTTCCTGACAGAGGGTCATTGCAAGGCTAAAATTACTTTTATTTTCCCATTTAATAAACATTTTGACTCTACTTTGTAGAAAACACCACACATTCGAAATAAGTACATCAAAGAATGGTTTAATTCACCTTAGAGAAGGAAAAAAT
Organism: Ailurus styani; assembly: GCA_002007465.1. Classification (NCBI taxonomy): domain Eukaryota; kingdom Metazoa; phylum Chordata; class Mammalia; order Carnivora; family Ailuridae; genus Ailurus; species Ailurus styani. The sequence goes on from LNAC01001271.1 coordinate 55,741, forward strand.
TACATAAATTTACACCAAGGATAACACTAGTAATAATAATAAATCTTCAGAGTTCTTAATGTGTCATATTATTCTTATTATCTGATATTTCATTTAACTCTCATAACAACCTAATGAGCTACATATTCTTTTTATTTTATTTTATTTTATTTTATTTTATTTATTTTATTTTATTTTATTTTATTTTATTTTATTTTATTTTATTTTATTTTTATTCTTTGCCCAAGGGGTACAGGTCTGTGAATCATCAGGCTTACATCTTTCACAGCATTCACCAAAGCACAAACCCTCCCCAATGTCCATAACCCATCATATTCTTATAGTCAACAACCATAGCTAACAATTTCCAGTGAGGAATAAAAAAAATATATGTTATGGGTTGAAATGTGTTCCCAGAGATATGTTGAATCTTTGGGGTAAATACCTAGTAGTGCAATTGCTGAGTCATAGGGTAGCCCTATTTTTAGCTTCTTGCGGAACTGCCATGCCATTTTCCAGAGTGACTATACAAACTTGCATTCCCACCAACAGTGTAAGAGGGTTCCCATTCTCCACGATCCTCTTAATTGATGCAGAACAAACATTTGACAAAATACAGCATCCTTTTCTTGATTAAAACTCTCCATGGTGTAGGGATAGAAAGAACATACCTCAACATCATAAAGGCCATATATAAAAAGCCCACACCAAATATCATTCTCAATAGGGGAAAAACTGAGAGCTTTTCTCCTAAGGTGAGGAACACAACAGAGATATTCACTCTCACCACTGTTGTTCAACATAATACTGGAAATCCTAGCCTCGGCAATCAGACAACAAAAAGAAATAAAAGACATTCAAATTGGCAAAGAAGTCAAACTCACTCTTCATAGATGACATGATATTATATGTGGAAAGCCCAAAAGAGTCCACTCCAAAATTGCTAGAATTCATTTGGGAATTCAGCAGTGTGGCAGGATATAAAATCAATGTACAGAAATCAGTGGTACTTGTCTGCTCCTTCACTAAAGTTATGTTCTTTTTTTTTTTAAGATTTTATTTATTCATTTCACAGAGGGAGAGAGATCACAAGGAGGCAGAGAGGCAGGCAGAGAGAGAAGGGGAAGCAGGCTCCCTGCTGAGCAGAGAGCCCGATGCGGGCCTCGATCCCAGGACCCTGAGATCATGACCTGAGCCGAAAGCAGAGGCTTTAACCCATTGAGCCACCTAGGCGCCCTAAAGTTATGTTCTTTCAAGATCCCTGGTACTCTGAGGATCTGTGTATCCTAATTCTGCTCCTGCTCTTGTGAGTATCCAAATTTTACATTCTTTATTTGTATTATCTTTTTTAATTTTTTATTTTTAAATTTTATTTTATTTTTTCAGTGATTCAAGATTCATTGTTTATACACCACACCCAGTGCTCCATGCAATACGTGCATGATAATTTAAAATGCAAAGCCCTTTACTGTAAAAACTGATAAATGTTCCCATTATAGCCATAGATTCAATTTCCATTTAACAGTCTTTTTTTTTTCAGTGTTGAGTTTGATAAGTTCTTTATAGATCTTAGATATCAGCCCTGTATGCAAAATGTCATTTGCCAATATCTTTTCCCATTCTGTGGGTTGCGTCTTAGTTTTGTTGACTGTTTCCTTTGCTGTGCAGAAGCTTTTTATCTTGATGAAGTCCCAAAAGTTTATTTTTGCTTTTGTTTCCCTTGCCTTTATAGATGTGTCTTGAAAAAAGTTGCTGTGTTTGATGTCAAAGAGGTAACTACCTTTGTTCTCCTCTAGGATTTTGATGGATTCTTGTCTCAGATTGAGGTCTGTCATCCATTTTGAGTTTATCTTTGTGCATGGTGTAAAATAATGGTCTAGTTTCATTCTTCTGCCTGTGGTTGTCCAGTTTTTTCAGCACCATTTATTGAAGAGACTGTCTTTTTTTCCATTGGGTGTTCTTTCCTGCTTTGTCAAAGATTAGTTGACCATAGAATTGAGGGTCCATTTCTGGGGTCTCTACTTTGTTCCATTGATCTATGTGTCTGTTTTTGTGCCAATACCATAGTGTCTTGATGACTATGACTATGTAATATAGCTTGAAGTCAGGCATTGTGATGCCCCCAGCTTTGGTTTTCTTTTTTCAACATTGTCCTGGCAATTTGGGGTCTTTTCTGGTTCCATACAAATTTTAGGTTTTAGGTTTTAGGTTTAGGTCTGTTCCAGCTCTGTGAAAAATGTCAATGGTATTTTGATAGGGATTGTTTTGAAAGTGTAAACTGCTCTAGGCAGCATAGGCATTCTAATGTTTATTCTTCCAATCCATGAGCATGGAATATTTTTCCATCTCTTTGCATCTTCCTCAATTTCTTTCATAAGTGTCCTGTATTTTCTAGAGTAGAGATCATTTACTTCTTTGGTTAGGTTAATTCCTTGGTATCTTATGAGCTACCCTATGGTGCAGTGATTACACTACTAAGTATTTATCCCAAAGACACAGAGGTAGTAAAAAAGAAGGGACACTTGCACCCCAAAGTTCACAGCAACAATGTTCACAATAGACAAACTGTGGAAGGAGCTGAGATGCCGTTCAACAGATGAATGAATAAAGAAGATGTGGCCCATATATACAATGGAATATTAGCCATCAGAAAGGATGAATACCTACCATTTGAATTGACATGGATGGAACTGGAGGGGATTAGCTAAGTGAAATAAATTAAGCAGAGAAAGACAATTATCATATTGTTTCACTCATATGTGGAACATAAGGAATAGTGTGGAGGATCATGGGGGAAGGGAGGGAAAACTGAATGGGAAGAACTCAGAGAGGGAGACCAAACATGAAAGACTCTGGATTCCAGGAAATAAACTGAGGCTTTCAGAAGGGAGGGTGGTAGGGAGATGGGAGTAGCTGGGGGTGGAATGAGCGCTGGGTATTATATGCAACTAATGAATCATTGAACACAGTAACAAAAGTATGATGTACTATATGCTGACTAACTGAACATAATAAAAAAACAGTCGTTTTCATCTTCCATTGCTTTTTGTCTACTTTCAAATTTCCTTACTTTCTTTTAAATGTATGCATTTGAGAGGAAGTTTATTATATTTTACTTTGTTGTTTAGCAACATGAGGATTTTTTTTAGGCTACATGGTTTGCCATGAAATGGAAGTCAGAAATTTCCTTTATAGGGAGAACAAGACTAACTTATTCATGTTGTGTATGGAATAAAACTTTAGTGTGGAATATGAGAAAATTTCATAAAAAACAAGTGTTTGCACTCTATAACCTTATTAGTTCTGTTTGTGTAATTATCTCCTCTCCTTCTAGATTCATCTGGATGGGTAATTAAGCTGGTTACCTGTGCTTTATGTACCTGAGTTCAAAACATGTACTGAAATTATCCAAAGCAGTCATTGATCTTGAATTATGTTATATTGGTGACCCACTTTGGAAGAAAAGATTGTGAAAAGACAGATTAAAGCCCTGGTGTCACAGTCTGGAGCAGAATAACTTACCTGAGCTTCCTGTGAAAAGAATGGAAGGAAAGAGAGAATGGAGGAAGGCATAGATGGGACAGAGAAAAAAAGAAGCATAGGTAAAAGAGGAAGGAAGTGAGGAAGAAAGGAAAAAGGAGAAAGAGGAAGACAGAATATAAGGAAAGAAAAAGAGCAAAGATATTGAGTGACTGTAGTTAATGTTTTTATGTATATAATTGAATAAAAACTCATAGTGAAATAATTGTCTTATCTTTGTGGGGCAATGAAACTGAAAATTGTATACCCAGTGCAAATGGCTGAGCATTCTAGCCAGGACATTCAACCTGACTTTCACACTTGAAATCCAAGACGCTTTATGCTAAGAGTGTCAGAATTTCTTTCTCAAGAGCATTTGGACACATGGATCATTCCCTCACCCTGTGGGGAACAGGAAGAGTGAGGCACAGTGATCATTACAACATGGCGCAAAAGGAAAGTGAAAGTGGTGATACTAACCAAAGCAGTATTTGCCCCATAACAGGAAAAAGACATGCAGAGAAATATGATCTTACAGTCTCCGAAAGATGTTATAGCAGATAGTAGTTGGCTGGATAAACAGAGTGTATAAACTTCCTTAGACTCCTCTAAAGGCAGCAGTGTACCTGGAAAGTTGAGGAGACAGCTCTCACCAAGCTCTGAGGAAGCACAGCAACAGACCATTTTTGCCTCCACTTACAGAAAAATCAATATTTACTTTTTTAGGAGCAAGCATAGGTCTAAGGAAACTCCCAGCTTCTTTCTCTAACAGGCCCCTGTTCTTAATTATATTATAAACATCAAAGTGAAGGCAATAAATTCAGTGACTTTGTGGAGGAAATCTACCAAGGTCTGTCCTTCCCTGGAATATTAACTCATCAGGTCCCTCACCCTCTGTGTCCTAACAGCGATGTCTCTTGATAGACCACAAGAACTATGCACAAACTCAGGACTGAGCAGAGAATGGACGGCTCATTTAAATCCCATGTCAGGCTCCTGATGTCATCCTAGCAAATGTCAAGGAGGGTTCCAGGAATATGTTTGGACAGTCCTGGGTTAGGGTTCAGATCTGGGTTCAAATTCCTACATCCATCCACTGAGCTTCTAGTCCTGTGATGCAGAATACCAGTGTCTCTCTCTTTATTTTTACCACCAATAGGGGGATGACTGGAAAACATGGAAGGAACTCAGAAGGGCTCTCTTGCTTCTCTCTTATGAGTCTAAAATAAAACCTGGTGATCTACTTAATGAGGTTTCTGGAAGAGACGGACAAAGAGCAAACCAGGCTCTAAGGCTGACAGTGTCTCAGGGAGACCAGGAGAACCACAAAATCTCCAGAGGACTCCTACCACTTCTCCCCCTTCCCACTGCACAGCTTGAAGTTCACCTGACAATCAATGTGTATAAATGACAGAGACAAGGCTAGGTTTACTAAACTGAGCTCTTCTTCCTCCTAGACACACAGATAAATTTACATTTTCCGGGTTTATCTGCAGTTAGATGGAGTTATAAGACTGAGTCTGGCCAAGGACATGGCATACACCTCTTCTAGACACAACATTTATAGTCTCCTTAATGTCCTTTACACTCTCTCCCCACCTCTGGCCAGTTTCACTTAATCCACTGAAGACATGAAGGCCTAGAAATGATGAAACTACACAATGGAGGAAGCCAGGTCCTCAAAGGACAGCATGGAGGAGATCCTCCTCTTCCACACACATCGGATGGGAAATGTAAGTTGTATGTGTTAATCCCCTAACAAATTGGAATTGTTTGTTTCAACAGCCAGCAAATTATCCTGACTAATGCTGCAGACGCTGAGGAAATTGACAGCCACTGTTCGAAAGATCACACAACAAGGAAGCTGACATGTCTACTAAATAGTAAGTCTAGGGGAAATGGTTGGTTACAGCTGAAAATAATTGTGTGTGTTTGCGACTGTTGATTCCATTGACAGGTTATTTTGTAAGTATATGAGCTTAACAGAAAGTTGCCTGGTCTTCAAGCAGAAATTAATGATAATAGAGAATGCCCATAAATACGGAGTCTTGAAAAACTGTCCGACTGCTTGGGAGGTCAAAAGTTAAGAGAAAGTTTTAGATTGTCTTTGAAAAACACAGACTCCCACAGAAACCAGCACTGAGAAGAGTAGATTATGTGTATAGCTGTCTTACTCAAGTCCAGTGGCCTTGGATAGACAGCATTACTAAAAAGGAGTGGCATGGTGAACTGGAAAGACAATAAAGAAACAAAAGAAAGATTTTTTAAATTGTACTTAAGAAATATGTGTGTGTGATTACTAGTGCATGGAACTGCCCTGATACAAATAGATCAGAAGCCTGTTTGGTTTTTGAGGGTGTTTATTGACAAAGACACCTGAGCTTGGTTTTTAAAGAAAGTTTTTGATTAAGAATTAAAGCAGTTATTGATCTTAACGTTTTATGAACTGGAAGTAGGCTCCAAATGCAGTAATGGAAAAGAAGGCACATGTTCCAATGCCTGCATGACATAATGTTATGGGGGACAATAAAGAAGACACAACCCCCCAAAGGAAGAACAAGGGGTCTTAGAAACAGTGGCAAGTTCCTCTCAGAGAACATAACCAGTGTCTAGTCAGGGAATGTTCACCACTTCAGTGGGTAAAAATGTGGCAGTGCCTGCCCCCCAAATATTCCAGCATTACCATGGACAAGTTCCTATTGAACGAATTCCATGTCTCACCTCCAAATGGGAATCCTGATGGGTACCAGTGCTCCACCCTTACCTGTGTGGTGGGAGGAGGAAAGTGTTTGACCCACAAAGAATCACATCAGGACCTGATGGAGAAGACACTCACTACTTGAGATCTTGGACTTTGTGAGAGCCTGGGTGGTCTCTCTTGGGGAGAAGGTAAGTGTATTTTACATGCGAGAGTCTCTCTCGTATCATTTCTCTTAAGAAATAATTATTCAGTGACCCAGCCTCACCTGTAGGCAGCTGGATCTATGTGAGCAGTGTGGCCAATGGCATGATAGAAAAAGTGCTGTAAATCTCTCTCAGATTGAGCCCCTAAGATCTCCTACGAGATCCAGAACACTCTCCCCCTTCTCTTGCATGACAGCCAGCAGAAATACCTGAGGAGATACCTAGGGCTTAATACATGGAGGATCCACATATGGAAGAAGCTTGGTTCCCTAAGTGTTGACATGAAGCAAAGCCCCCATGCACTGGAATAGGATATGAATGACTAGTAACCTTTATTTTGTTAAGTTACTGTGGTATCTTTGTGGAAGTAACTAACTTTACTTGCATTGACTAATTCAATATATGATGGGTTTTGATGTGCACTGCCTCCGTTATGTATAATCTGGAGCATGAAAAACTTCAGAAAACTACAAAGCTGTAGAAGCCCAAAAATGTAGCTCAAGCCCTAGATAATATGATAGGAAAAATGGATTTAATTAGCAAACATGCCTGATTTCTCTCTCCTGTCTCTGGTCCTTTGTAGCTGAATGACCACTAGTCTTTTTGCTCAGTTGCCCAATTTGCAAAAATGAGGATAATAATAATTCTTGGGCTGTTTTGACTATTACCACTCTGAAAGTAGTTTACCTCTTGATAATTACCTATTGCTAATCCATTCTGTGCTCATTACATATAAAGCACTCAATAACTAATTTTGGTTGAGTTGATAAAGATATTAATAAGTGTGATTATTAAAAATAGTCCTTGGAGCCTCTGCCTTCGGCTCAGGTCATGATCTCAGGGTCCTGGGATCGAGGCCCATATCGAGCTCCCTGCTCAGTGGGGAGCCTGCTTCCTCCTATCTCTCTGCCTGCCTCTCTGCCTGCTTGTGCTCTGATCTCTCTCTCTGTGTCAAATAAATAAATAAAATCTTTAAAAAAAATAGTCCTTGGCCAGAAGTAGTAATGTAACACCTTATTAAATATGAATATAGAGGTGAATATGAATACCTGGCCCATGCCATTGATTTGATATTGGTCTTAGATATTACTGACAAAGAGAAAATCACAGAATAATTGTTATATCCCTTTTATTTTATTTTATTTTATTATTTTATTATTTTTTTAAAGATTTTATTTATTTATTTCACAGAGGGAGAGAAATCACAAGGAGGCAGAGAGGCAGGCAGAGAGAGAGGGGGGCGGGGAAGCAGGCTCCCTGCTGAGCAGGGAGCCCGATGCGGGCCTCGATGCCAGGACCCTGAGATCATGACCTGAGCTGAAAGCAGAGGCTTTAACCCACTGAGCCACCCAGGCGCCCTATCCCTTTTATTTTAAATTAATCATTCAAAGCCCCACATGCCTAATGAGCAGGAAGTACAGAATCTTCTTCTTAAAGCTACTCACTTACCCTCCACTAAATATTGGAGATCCCAGGAGTTTTCATAACACAGAATTGTCAGTCACCTTTAAAACATCAAGCAGAGTTTGAGAACTGAATTCATACTAGTATTGCTATTCCTGTGAGTAGCCACAGGAGAGCAGTGTTGACTTGTAGTTGTGAAGCATTTATTTACTCTTGGCAATAACTCCTGGCTGCACAGTTTGCTGTTCTACACCAGGCCTCTGAGGTCACAGCTTTCATTGCTAACACCTATTGGCTTAGAATTAGCATATCAGGATGACTGTGTACTACAGAGCTCCCAAACTCTGCTTTATCATATGTGGAAAAAATAGTTTTGTTTTTTCAACAGTGTCTGTTTTGAGTGTTGGTCACCAGGATAGTCTCCCTTTTTTCTCCTGATACTTAATTTTTGCTCTCTCTGGCTACTGGGTCTTGATTTAAATTGTCATCCGGTCCTGAATGGCAGTATTCAGTAGTAGTTTTTAGTTCAAAGTGTACAGCTCTCTTTCTCAAAAGACTGTGTTCCTTATGCAGATTCCTCATTCTAATGTGACTAACATGCAAACCAGAGAGTGACGCGAGTGGCTAGTGGTTGGCCTCTCCCTTCCTCCGTCTCATGTTTTTAATATACCTGCTTCCAGTGCAATTGGACCATAGTCAGTCTGTGCTAGCAAAGTGACTCCACAGATTTTCTCAGGTAAACTGACAAAACATCTGTATTTACCAATTTGAAATGGCTTTAGTTTATACTACTTCATTCTATCAACAAGACATGTTCAAAGGCTGTACTAAGAGGACTTTTTTTTTTTTTTTTGCTATAAGAACTTCATGGCAAAGTTGTGTCTGCCCCTCAAGATCTGGATTTTTGGGTAACTGTTCATCCATACCCTTTATCTGTATGAGGACTTACCACAATGCCTGTCTTAGGACCACTGTGTCCAGGTTCTTGAGCCACCTGCACTGGGCTTGACAATTCTGTGAGAAACTGTCATCCTCTTAACCTGTTTCCGAAGGACCAAAGTTGAGAGCCAACCTCAAGTACATGTCATGTCTGTTCTTATACTTAGGGCTCTCCTACTTAGAATGAAAGATGCATTGTAGACACTATTGGTTAACTCTTCTCTTAGTCACTTCAATGTGGTAAACAAGGGGATGTTTGCTGAGCCCCCTGACATGCTGGAAGCTGTGCTCGTCACTCTGGGATGACAACAGGTGTGCTGGCCCCTGCATCCCTTACAAATCCCTAACACAAGCTGTAGTTTCTAGAACCATGTACACCCAGTTTGAGTCAAGCTTCTCCTAATTATGGTGGCTGTTTGCACTGATCTAGGGAAGCCTAGTGCAGGAATTAAGATCTGAATATAACCAACTAAAAGGGATTCCTCTTTAAGTCCCTTCTGGATTCGTACCTGGGGAAGCTTAGCAGAGGTGGAGAACGCACTCGTAGAGAGACCAAAAGAGTGGGTGATATGTTGGTCCATACCACCTGACAGTAGGTATCCTATTCCTATGAACTGTATCATTTCTGTTAGATGTGTTTAAAACTAATTTTTATAATCATCCACACAAGGGTCTTAGTGAAAATTAATGTTATTCACCTGGAAGATGTTACAGATGAGACCTTCCACCTTCAACAACCTTAAAAATTTAAGGGTCAAAATTGTTCAGGGCGGATATGATGAGGGAGCAGAAGGCTAGATGAAGACAAAGTGTAAGCTAACACCCTGCAACCTCCCCCCCACGCCCACTCCAGGGTGGGACCTGTGTGCCATTCTTCCAGAAATCTCTCAACTATCTTAATGTTAATGCCTTGCTAGAGGGGTAAACAACCTTAACCTGACAATGACAAGGCCTCCATTATCTTGTAGGTTCTCTTTAGCATATGGAAGTTTTTTTGAAACCTCCCTTTTCCTTATTTAAACCAACTCCAAGAATATAAAGTCAGCCATTCCTCAAGACCCAGTGCAGCAGCTCCTTCTGCCTGGGGTCCTATCCCCATGCTTTAATAAACCACCATTTCGCACCCAAAAAAAAAAGAAAAAAAAAAGAAAAAAGAAAGAAAGAAAGAGAGAGAGAAAGAAAGAAAGAAAAAGAAAACTAATGTTATCATGCACCAATACTGGTATATTGCAAGTGCTCAAAACATTTGAGCTTTCATTTTCATTGTCATTACTATCACTGTTATCAGTAGGCAAGGATGTTGAGATTATTTGTATCATTTTAGGTCATCAGTGTTGAAGTTGGCCCTTCTGTACTCTGTGGGGTGGGAGGAAGGCAATTGTAAATAAACTCGTCCAGCGGCTGTGAGATGGAGGAGAGCCCCGTGGGAGAATTCTCTTGTGGAAAATGACAAATGCTGAGTCAAACCTGTGGCTCTGGCTTGAGGAAATGAGGGCCAAGCCTGAGGGTAGTAAGAGCCCCTTCTTGTAGACAAACAGCTGTCATTTTCCTTTCCTGCTATTACTGAGTATAGCTTTGGAAGAGTCTGCCCTGAAGCCCACAGCAACCCTGAGCTGCAGTTACTCTGGGGAATCCCTGCAGGGTGATGTGCTCATTCTCTATTCCTGCTCGGAGCTACCTCCACCCTCTTCCACAGCTATGAAAGCTGCCCCTGTGACAACATGTTATGATGCCACGTCTCTTTGCATACACACACGGGGGGACTCGAGTCTGTGTCCAGTCCCTGGGAGCTGGTGTGCAGTGCAGGGTGCTGCCTCAGTTGTCCCTCATGTGGTCACAAGCCCTCAGACTCAGAACTGACAGAAGCTGCACAGTCGTGAACTCTTGTCTGTAAGCCCCAGAACCAGACCATCCAGATCTGCTTTGAGATGCTGGGACTGGGACTCTGGGACTCTTCTTTGTCAGCTGTCTCCCTTTTAGTTTCCACACCCAGAGAACAGCAGGAAAAGACTGGAAGCCTAAAGCAGGCCAGGGGACACTTGCTTCTTCCTGTCCCTGTCTCGTCAGTACTCCTGAGCAATGGGAGTTGATTCTAGTCTCCAGGATTTGTTGGTTGTTTGGGTTTGAGTTTGACTTGGGTTTGGGTTTGGAACCCCCAGGATCCATTCAGCCTCATTGAACTTCCTCTGAGGTACCAGCAGCAGCAGGACAGAGTCCCACACTCAGAGATCTCAGTCCCAGATCTGAAGGCACCTCCGCCGAACTCCTGTGACAGCAGAGCCAGTTGAAGGCAGCACTCTCCTCAGAGCTGTGAGACCTAGTCCCGTGGGCCCATCTTCAACCTTTAAAGTTAATGACCCAAGTTTAAGTTCCCCATTCTTCTGCTCCAGTCCCTGGTAATTACTAAATTACATTCCATTTCCATAGATTGGCCTAATGCAGACACTTAAAATCAACTGGAATCATACAGTATATGGCCATTACGCTTTTCACATAGCATCTTTCAAGGTTACAAAGTATTCACTTGTAGCCTGTATCAGTATTTCATTATGGCTGAAAAATATTTCATTTGTGAAGTTAAACCACAATATGTTTGCCCACTTTTAACTGGGTTGCTTGGTTTTTACTGTTTAGCTGTAAGAGGCTTTATATGTTCCAGGTACTAGAATCTTATCATGTATATGATTTGCAATATTTTCTCATTCTGTGGGTTACCTTTGCACTTTCTTGATGCTGTTCTTTGAGGGATAAAGTTTTAAATTTTGATAAAGTCCAATTTATCTCTTTTTTCTTTAGTCACTTGTTCTTTTGGTGCTGTAACTAAGAAACCATTGCCTAACTAAATGTTATGAAGATTTACCCCTATGTTTTCTCCTAAGAGATTTATAGTTTTAGCTCTTACATTTAGTTTTTGGAATCATCTTGAATTAAGTTTTGTCCGCAGTGCCATTCTATGCTCTTCTTACTGTAGCGTTTTGTAGGTTTGGACTGATTTTTCCTATTTCTCATTATTTTGCTGATAGAGCACCCTCTTGTCAGTATCGTGATCAGTGTATGTGAAGAATAAAACATTGCCAGGGGAGCAGAGCAAGGTTGCCATGTCTTATGGTTTTCCTCGACTTGTAGACTGCCTTTTTATATGTTTGTTCTGCATGTTAAAAAAAAAAAATCAGTATTTTGAACTTTTTGACTAACCTCAAAATTTATAGAGTTTATAATATTGATGCATTAATTTATTGATGTAGTGGATTTAACTTATGTTTTTCTAATATTGAACCATTGTTCTCATCTGTAATTATTCCATATAGGCAGTTTATGATATAGGTGAAGAACTTGGAGTGTGAAATTACAGAATGAATTATTAGCTACATGATATTAGTAACAAAATTTATCATTTGAACTCTCAATTTTCATTAACCCAAACTGACATTAATACCAGTGTCTATCTTTTAAGAGTATTTTGAAAATTGAATGAGGTAATGAAAATAAAGCACTCGGCACTCAGTATGTTCTCTTCTAATAATATCTATCATTTTATTTTAAAAATATATGACCAAATTTATTTTTTAAGTTTATTTACACTTTTTTATCTGCATTTGTATGTGGCGTTAACCTGTATTTTTCTTCTGAAACTTTTCTATGTTTTCTTTCTTCTCTATTTTCTGATTTTGCCATTATGATAATGTTAATTTTCTAAAATGATTTTGAAAGGTTTGCAATTTTTTTTAGTATTGCAAAACAGTTAATGTAGTATAAGAAACATGAAAAGCTATTGTGGTCTAGTATCTTACTTGAAAGAAAATCTGGGATGAGTTTCTTGTCATCTTTGTCAATATTTTGATTTGTTTTTCTAAATCATGTTTGTGTCAATTTCATGATTTCTATTTAGAAAATGATCACTTGACCTCTTTTTTCATTTATTTGTTTATTTGAGTACTTTTGACATGAAATATCATTTCTTCCATTCACTTCCTCCCTCAGTTACATTACCATCACCATAGCCCATTCTCTGCATATTTCTTGCTCACCCTACCTTGAGTTTCAGCTGGGGTCCCATGTCCAAACAGAAGCCAACTTCATATTTTTGTGACTCCCAGAATACCCAAAGAAATTAATTGTCTCATCTAGCTTACATATTCGGATAAGAATGACTTTATGTCAGAAGCCACTCTATTACAGCTTGCCCTAAATCTCACTCTAATAAGAACTGTGGGTGATGGGGTGTCCCTGAGGCTCAAATCCATACAGGGCCCTCTTTTTTTTTTTTTTTTTTTTCAATTCATCAAAATGGCTGCGTTTTATTTATTTTTCAGATTTTTATTTAAATTCTAGTTAGTTAATGCATAGTGTAATATTGGTTTCTGGAGTAGAATTTAGTGATTCATCACTTACATATAACACCCAGTGCTCATCACAAGTGCCCTCCTTGATGCCCATCACCCATTTGGTGCATCCCCCACCCACCTCCCTCAATCAACCCATAGTTCGTTCTCTATAGTTAAGAATCTCTTATGGTTTAGTTCCCTCTTTTTTTTTCTTCCCCTATATTCATCTGTTTTCTTTCTTAAATTCCACATAGGAGTGAAATAATATGGTATTTGTCTTTCTCTGACTTATTTTGCTTAGCAGCATACACTTTAGCTCCATCCATGCCATTGCAAATGGCAAGATTCCATTCTTTTTGATGGCTGAGTGTATATATATATATATATATATATATATATATATATATATATATATATATATA
>LNAC01001271.1:69296-119161 GCA_002007465.1 Ailurus styani
TTTTTTTTTTGATGTGTGTGTATATATATATATATATATATATATATATATATATATATATATATATATATAAAATACACACACACACACACCACATCTTCCTTACCCATTCATCGGTCAGTGGACATCTGGGCTCTTTCCATAATTTACCTGTTGTTGATAATGCTGTTATAAACATCAGGGTGCATGTGCCCCTTCAAATCAGTATTTTTGTGCCTTTGGGTAAGTGCCTAGTGGTGCAATTGCTGGGTAGGGTAGTTCTATTTTTAACTTTTTGAAGAACCTGACATACTGTTTTGCAGAATGGCTGCATCAGTTTGCATTCCCACCGACAGTGTAACTGGGTCCTAGATTGGGTCCTCTTAATTCTTTGGGCTTTCAAATCTCCTGACAGACCCTCTGATTAAGGTAAAGGCTGAGGGTCCTAAAAGGCCCCAAGGATTCAGGTAATTCAGAGTTAGAGCCCTTACTTCATAACAGTGACTATGTATTAGAATTGGGTTTAGTAAGCTAAACATACATCTGGTAGAAGTAACAGTCATGCTAGAAATACACTTGTTTATTTATTTCCTTATCTTTTCATGTTTTATAAACTGTAAATATCTTTTCAACAGGTTTTTTTTTTTGAGTTCACAGTGCCAGATTAATATTGCTTTATAGCATTTTATTGGCAAGGATACTGAAGTTCAAAGAGCTCTAAGTGAAATTCTCAGGTAAATCTTCCAAGCAAGGCCAGAACCTGAATTTAAATGTAGACCTTATGACTCCAAGTTAGTTTCTCTTGCTACTCTCTCCTGCTGGATACTGATGAAATCCCACATCATTTTAAGACATGAACTTCTCCTTCCTACATGTGAATGAAGAGAACCTTCATGTGGAAGGAAATTATTCAAGGCAGTTAGTGGGGTCATACCTTTTTGCAAACCTTTTTCTCCTTTTAGGAATTTTGTAATATTTGTGTGGTTTAAATGTGAGTGTTATGTTTTGTTTTGCTTTGTATTCTTTTTGTGGCAAAGTAGAGATAGTTTTGGAAGCTTTGAACTATGCCTTCCAGTGGGTATACAAATAGGAGGAATGGGGGAAATATAGTGTGATTGACCTGTGTGGGAGTGCTGGAGTTTTCAAAAATATTTCCAATGTTTACTTCTGCTTTGATCTTATTATTATTTCCCTTAACTGTCATGGAAAATGCTCCTGGGGCTAAATGTCAATAGCCTTTAGGGTTAAGCATTCTTAGTACACGATCTCTTATCTGTTTTGTTCTGACCCCATATATAACAGGGTTAAGAGCAGGGGGAACAACCACGTACAGATTGGCCAGAAGAATGTGGATGTAATGAGGGATGTTGTGGCCAAAGCGGTGTGTCATGAAGGAGAAGAGGGCTGGCAGGTAGAAAGCTAACATGACACAGACATGGGAGCCACATGTGCTGAGTGCCTTGAGCCGGGCATCCCAGGAGGGGAGGTGGAATACTGCTCGGAGGATTTGGACATAGGAGAACCCAATCACAGAAAGATCAATGTATCCTACTGAAAAAGCAACCAAGCCATAGACAACATTGACCCTAATATTGGCACAAGCCAACTTTGCCAAGCCCATGTGTTCACAGTAGGTATGAAGGATTACCCGGACACCACAGAAAGGCAACCTCAGGATGAGAAATATGAATGGAGTCACAAACACCAAGGTCCTGACTATGATGACTATGCTCAGGATAGCTATCACCTTATTGGTGAGGATCATGCTGTACCTCAGGGGGTTGCAGATGGCAATATAGCGATCTAGTGCCATGACTGTCAGCACCACAGACTCCAGGCCAGTACATATATGGATAGTGTACATCTGTGTGATGCAAGCACCAAACCCAATCTCCCTGAGATTGAACCAGAAGATGCCCAGCATCTTGGGGATGGTGGCTGTGGACAGGCCAAGATCAGTGCAGGCCAACATGGCCAGGAAGTAAAACATGGGTTGGTGAAGGCTGTGTTCAGTCTGGATCACAAACAGGATAGTGATGTTCCCCAGGAGGGCTATCAGATACACTGCAAAGAAGGGGAAGCCAATCCAGAGGTGGACATCTTCTAGCCCTGGAATCCCCACCAGAAGGAAGGAGGGAGGGTGGAACTGTGTATTGTTGGAATGCAGCATATCGCTGGGAGTTGGTTATAGACACATTTCTTGCAGGACTTTTCTTGCTTCCAGAGAGAGACCCTGACTTCTTTCATAGCATGTTGCCTATTTTCTGGAGAAACAGGAAATCCATTCTTTTTTTTTTTTTTTTTTTTTTTTTTTATATTTTTTTTTTTTTTTTTTTTTTTTTTTTTTTAAAGATTTTATTTATTTATTTCACAGCGGGAGAGAGATCACAAGGAGGCAGAGAGGCAGGCAGAGAGAGAGAGAGAGGGGGAAGCAGGCTCCCTGCCAAGCAGAGAGCCCGACGCGGGCCTCGATCCCAGGACCCTGAGATCATGACCTGGGCCGAAAGCAGAGGCTTTAACCCACTGAGCCACCCAGGCGCCCAGGAAATCCATTCTTTAATTCCATAATATAGCAGAGGAAACCTAGAGAGGCAATATGAGGAACAGTTAAAAAGACACTCTCACTTCAAAGTATTTGTCTGACCTTCATAGAAAGTCATGTAGAACATTTCTAAATACAGCAAATTCCTGCGTGTGTCCCATCTTTCTTCCCTTCAGTCTTTAAGGAAGAACCTGCACATGGCAAATATTTATTATAAGTTGTGTCTGTTAATCAGGATGTAAAGCATAAATAAGAAGGTGTGTGTGTGTGTGTGTGTGTGTGTGTGTGTGTGTGTGCATGCGTGCATGTGTAAAATATCTCAGGACTGAGTGAGATGGATGGTTCAGGGAATGATAGTTGCAAAGCAGACCTGAAAAATTAAGGAGATGCTATGTGGGAGGGAACCCCATAAAGGTGGAGGACTGGATAGCTGGTGTTTGGATCTGAGCTGAGGAATGGAATTAAAGAAATTTAGACACATTGGAAGACCATTACATGATTCTAGCGAAGTGATACCCCTCCTAGAACTACTAAGTCTTATCACCACTGGATTTTATTACATTCCCATTCCTGAACATTTTAACACTGGTTGTTCCCAGATATTTTAAAGAACCTTTTGTGAATTTTAATCTTCTTTTCTGCCTCCTTTGTGCTACATTATATTGATGGATAATCCTTCATGCAGCCTGGATAGTGACAATATATCTATCTTTCTTAAAGTTAGAGCAATACCAAGGCCAGATACTTGCCTCAATTTGGGAACAATGTAGGTTATATTAGTGCTGCAGCTAATTTCCCTGATACAGTAATGGAAGCTAATGTGTTTAAGTTGGCAGCGGGCTTGTTTACTGTAGCAGTAGAATCCATCAGGTGCGCCTTGTGGTTGAGTCAGGTTGTAATGGCCCTGTGCCTGCACGTAATCTACAACATGGTGGATCCTGTGGGATTCTCAGATGTGTGCAACCATTAGAAATGGTGCTGTTCTGGGTATATTCTATGGGGTGTGCTGGGCCACGGGTGGGATACCTACAAGGACTGGTCTTGTTGAGTGTAGTCAGTGCTACACTCTAACACAGTCTAACGTAGTGCTGTATGTTTTGCCTTGATGTTCTTTGAATACAATGAGCTCTAATGTGGTGGTACCAATTTTAAAGAAATAAAGTTCTCATGACATGGCTTTAACAGAAGCTTCAAGAACTACTGTGGATGTGCCATTTGGATTGGCATTTGCTCATACTGTGTCTAATTTTTAAAATTAATGTACGTGGAGTTGCTTCCAAAGATGTGCTACAATCCTACAGAAGGAGGAAAAATATGTTATGAGGTGTTCATCCCCTGGATTGTGTTGGTCTAGTCTTCTCCTTCTAATGGGGTCTGATCCCATGGAAGTCAGTATCTACACCATTCACCCCCCATGACACTTAACTAGATTCACCTTTCTAAGCACCTCTACTCCATGCCTCACATTTCATCTGTCGGAGGATTCATTTCATTTCACTTTCTAATAAGAAGAAAAATAACTCAGGTTGTTAGGAAGAAGAATGTCTGACCAACATTATACACCAAGTACTTGTTCAGCGCTTTCTTTGCAAGTATTATTTTCTATAAAAGTTAAACAGGTCTGAGATTGGTACCACTATTGTCCGCAGTTAGAGAGGAGGCAAATGAGGCTCAGGCCAAGGGATTAAAAACTACATCCAAATAATACATTGTATGTTAATTAAAAAAAACTACATCCAAATCAATAATTGCTCTATTAATCATCAACTTTTAAAATATGTAAATTGGGAATGACAACACTGATCATGTGGGCTGGTCTGAGAATTCAAAGTTGTAGACATGTGTCACCCCTACTCTGCTCCACACAGGTCCTACATAAATGTCAGCACTGAGGAGAAAGAGGTGGAGATGGAGAAATATTTCCTGAGACCACCGTTTTCTATGCCTCTTGCCATTCCTGCCATTAATTTTCTATTACTTCTCATGAAGTGTATTTATTTCTATTAACATGTAACATGTTTCCAGTTATAAATATTTGAAAATTTTGAATAAATTTTTATTCATTCTAATTACTTCTTCTAATTAATTATTCAGCCCTGTTTGTTCTGTTTTTGAAATTTATACATATTTATATTTATTTCCTTAATTAATTAAGTTATTTGTCAGAGAGAGAAAGCACAAGCAGGGAGAGCTGCGGGCACAGGGAGAAGCAGACTTCTCACTGAGTAGGGACTCCAATGTGGGGCTCCATCCCAGAATCCTGAGATAATGACCTGACCCAAAGGCAGATGCTCAACCAACTGAGCCACTCAGGTGTCCCTACATATTTTTATTTCTATCTTCATTTTTATTCCTATTTTCTCCCTGTTTTTATTTTTGTCAGTATTCCTTGATTGACCAACATTGTGAAACTGACCTATTACTAAATTGTCTTACTTGGTTTTTCAGTTTTTGCGTTTCCTCCCATCTGATGCTTCTAAAGTGACCAACCATAAATATCAATATGATAATCATGCCCCTAAATGGGGAACGCAATTATTATTAGCTTATAATATTTAATTCTTCCATGGCCAATTTGAAAGATTAAAGAAAAATAAAGGTTATATATCACAATAGTATTAATTAGGAAACTATAGAAAAAATTTTGTTGGTACTAAACTTAAACTACAGTACTAACTGATTTAATCTATCAGTGAAATAGGAAGGAATAAGGAATACCTACAATAAGAATGCAATGGGAAAGAATTAGCAAAAGGAGCAAAACTTGTGCTCAAGTTTAATTTTATATATTCACTGTTTCCTGTGACTATAAACATGGGTCTTTTGTGATATGCAGCTTCCAACCCAATGATTGTTATTTCTAACCTTAAGACCATGTGCTTGTTCTAGGGATTATTTTTTCTAAAATGTTGGCTCTGGAGAATTATTTTGTTCACTTATAGTTTTAAACTTCTTGGTTACAGATTTGAATTTATTCACTAATATTGTCATAATTAGCCAATTATCTCATAATGACTTAAATGTTCTTGTCATAATTAAGCTGAACAACTGGAAAATTGTGTAGGTTTTACTGTGAGTGAAGAAATAATTTCTAGACTTAAAGTGTAAGCTAGCTTCTCCTTTTTAGTGAATACAAAAATAAAATAAAAATTCTATTTTTATCAGATTCATTATCATAAGCAAGTGAAATCTCTGTCCTCTAGGGACACAAACTATGACCTCTGAGCCAAATCTGGCCCACCACCTGCATTTGTAAATAAAGGGATTTTTTTGGAACGTGAGCATTCCCATTAATTTGCATATTTTCTTTGGCTGTTTCCACTGTACAATGGCAGAATTGAGCAGTGTGATCAAGACCTTCTGGTCCTTGAAGCTAAAAATTTGTATTCTCTCTCCTTTTAGAGAAAGTTTGCCAACTCTGATGAATAAGAATAAAGCCAACAATAATGCCGTATGTGAAAAAAGTCAATATTTTATAAAATGGCACCAAAGACTCTTAAACACTAATTTTGACCTACCTGTGTAGTCTTCTTACCTCCACACCTTGGTCAAACTGAACTTCAGACATTCTGTATACTTTCGTCTCCATGTCATTCTTCTTATTTCTTCTGATGAGGAAATCTTCCCTACCAGCTCCAGTCAGCAAAATATTTCTTAGCTCAGATTTAATGACATACCATCGATAGAAACTCCCACAACTGACTTATTTCGGGATTATTCCTTTTATTATTTTTCCAGAGGTCTATTTATCTGTCATGTTAGTTATCACTGGTTGTCAGTGGTTCTTAAATCATGTCCCTAGGCCAGGAGTATTGGCATCATCCAATAATTTGTTATAAATGCAAATTCTTGGACACTACTCCAGATTCACTAAACCAATAACTCTGGGGTGGGACCCAATAAATGCTAATAAACCCTCCAGGTGATTCTGATGCTCACTCCAGCCTGGAAAACTGGTAGATATCTACTACTGTAATTTCCTTGGGGTCAAACCAATGTCAGATTTATCTCCATGATATTATGATACTTTATATAATGATAGGCAGTGATCATTAATTAGTGGAAGGCACTAATTAGCAAATGAAAGTTGAGTAGAAATAACAATCTTTCTTATTATTATATATAGTGTCTTAAATTGAATGCTATTGAAACAGATATAGTATGGTGTACAGAAGGAGTTTTGAGTTCTCTAGAGAAATATATTTTTAAAAATACAATAAGGAAAGATTAATTCAAAGGAGAAACTGACCTTTCATGAAGTTGCAACTGACACCTCCAATGATGCAATGGGAAGCTCTAGAGCTGGAATAACCCTTCTAAGTTAACCCACAATGAGGCAAGGAAGCTGGTTATATGTATTCCTTTGGTATCTAGTCATTGGCCATGGGCCACCCTGTGTGATGAGGCACAATTTTGGATGAGATATTTCCTTCCAGGAAGGGGCTCAGATGTGAACTCTCAGCATATGATATCTCCAGCAGCTGAGGGCTAGGTGAATAGGTCTTCAAAAGCAGATCTCAGAGGGATACTATAGTATATACTACAGATGGCATTGTGCCTTTGTTTTCCCTTGGCCTTATCTGTCACTTCAGCCTTGGGAAACTTAGTCTTTCGTTACTTATTTTTCTGCATTTCAATTTCGCATCTCACTTTGTCTTCTTTCTCCACTTATAAATATTCTATTTCTATGGTTGGTACAAATCTTTAATTTGCTGCTGGCTGTGGCTTGGAATAAAATTCATGTTTATTCCTAGTTCAACAAAAAATCATTTGGAGATGCACTAGAAATAATCTCCACTCCCAATGCAGCACATGTACACACACACACACACACACACACACACACACACTTATTTTAGTATACTGCAGCAAAGCTTACAAATCTTAGTTCACTGCAAGTAACTGTTGCTTGAGAATGCATGTTCTGATTTTTTTTTTCTGGACTTGGAACTGAATCTCATGCAGACCTCGTAACTCCAACTTTCCCATTGCCTGGAGACTAGAAATAACTAAAGATAATAACTTGTTGTGGCATAGCTACAACCAGGGAGTGATAAATTCTTCATCTATTAGCATCCTTCTCATCTTCATGAAATTTTCTTCTCTTTTGGCTTTTAAAACACTTCTTCCTTCTGTTTCATTCTAACTCTCATAATACTCTTTGAAATGTGCTTACTCTTGTCTTCCTTCATCTTTCCTTTAAGCACTATTCTGTCCTTGTCTGTAGGCTCTACTCACCCAGGTGCCTCCTAAGATTGATTCCATTCACTTTCCTAACTGTAAGTGCCACATCTTTTCCTGGTGATTCTCAAAAATTTTTCTAGAATATTTCTTTCCCAATTCTCTATATATCTCCAAGTACTTTACAAGATGTGTTCCTCACATATAACTGAGGCCCATCTTATCCAACAAGCTCTGCAGTAAGTTGGTCATCTCTATTCTGAAACCTTTTCTGCTCCTTTTCCTCAATTTTAGGTAATGGTGTTATATACACAGTATCCCAGGCAAGAGACCTTGGAGACATCCTTTTCCTTTCTCTTCTCTCTATTCCTTCTTGCTTCAGATTCAGTCATCGACTCCTGACAATTCTCCATTTGAACACAATTAACTATAATTGGACAACCATGAGGTGCCTAGTATTAGTGTTTAAAGTACTGGATGGCCAAAATCAAATCCAGGACCTGCTCTCATGGGTCATGTAGTCTGATGAGAGAGACCAACATTAATAAAATACATTTAAATAAGTGCAAAGCAACAACTGGGCTCAAAGAAGGGTCACTGTACACTGCAAGCTGATTTAACCTGGCCAGGCTTCATGGGGAGTGCTTTCCTGAGGAAGTGTTAACTAAATTGATAGCTGAAGACTAAGAGTCCAGTAATAGTAAGTGGAAGAGGGGAATGAATGGAGAAAAATATTTCTAGTTAATGGGAAAGGTGGTGCAAAAAACTAGGAGTGATGGGATCCTGTAGGCCCTTGTGGTTAATTTCAAGGAGTTTTTCTCTCCGTCCTAGAAATAATAGAAGAAACTATAGGATTATAAAGTGCAGTGTAACATGATCTGATTTGCATTTCAAAAAATCACTCTGCTTCACTGCCAAAAATGTATTATTAAAGGGTGCCTATGTGGCTCAGTCGGTTAAGCAGCTGCCTTTGTCTCAGGTCATGATCCCAGGGTCCTGGAATTGAGCCCTGCATTAGGCTCCATGCTCAGCAAAAAGCCTGCTTCTCCCTCTCTTTCTGCCTGCTGTTCTGCCTACTTGTGCTCTCTCTCTATCTCTCTGTCAAATAAATAAAATCTTTAAAAAATGTATTATTAAAGTGCATTTGTAGTCAGGTCAGTTAGAAGTCTGTTACAGACATCGAGGTTAGAGATGATGTTAGTGATGGAGATAGATTGCAGTAGGTCAACTTTATAACTATTTAATAGGATTAGTCTTCAGAAACAGCTGTCAAATTTATTTTTCTTCCCCTTTTCAACAACTGAATAGATTAGAACTTCCATAATACACTGTCTTAACTTTTTTGGTAATTCATCCCTCTCCACCAATGGCTCTCAGTGTTTTTCCTTTTGAAAAACATGTATCTAATCAGTATAATCCTGTTAATAAAATGTGACCGAGAAGCAGTGATTGGCATCATAAGAAAAGGGAGCAAGAGGATCTGTGCAAGACTAAGGGAAAGGGATTGAGGACTCATATATAGTTTGAATCCGTTAACTCCTCATGGTAGCACTTAAGATGGGCAGGGGGATGGAGGTTATTTCACCTAGCTGGGTTTGTTGTATTATTCTTGTAATAAGAGATTAAGCTTTTGTATCAAGATTCTAAAATCTTATAGATTGTTACATGTTCTAATAACTTCTCCCAATGACTTAAGTTTTTTGCCTTCTATATTTAATATCATCTGCAAACTTACCACTACTACCACCCTCTACCCTCATCTCTTATAGAAGTTCCCAGTTCTGAATCCTTTAATTCATTTGACAGCTATTTATAGAGTGTTAACTATCCACCAAGCATTGCTCCAAATCTGGGCATGCAGCAGGGATTGAGTTGAAGTCCCCAATTTCATGGAGCTTAAATTCTAGTAATGTCAGTATTATGCTTCTTGGTTTATACAAGGTTTCTACTGTCATAATTTTCCTTCCATTTTTTTTAACTGGTGTTTATAGGGAAACTTTCCAAAATGTGCTTTGGTATTCTAAATATGCTATGGATTCAGAATGTTCCTGGTCAACAAGCTTATTGTCATTGGCAAAAATTATTATCTGTTTAGGTGATTGCCTCTACTGTAACCATTATCATTACTTATGCAGTCACCCTCCCCTTTTGTGTGCTTAATCATTTTTCTGTTTAATGAGCATTTCCTTGTATGTTTTCTAAGTTTTTCTTCAGAGTAACTCTGTGGGGTGCTATCTTCCTCTCCCCTTCTGAACTTCACTCACCTTTCAGGTAAACTGTCGGGCTTCTACCAGGGACTGGCTTCTATTCTTGGCTGCAGAATTAAATAACTTCTGTATCAGGTTCCCAGGATACCCATCTTTCAACCTGTCTGTTCCAGATATGCTGTAACCTCCTCCCACTAGGATGCCTGTCCCAGTGTAAGAGGTTCCTCTCTGAGATGACAAAATAGAAGGATGTAGGGAAGGAAAGACTTCATTTGGGCCAGCTAATGAGACTTACCACTGGCATTTTCCTTCATGTTTGCATATGACATTCTTTGTTAAATGTTTGTACCTATATATCGATTCTTGGGTTCACTGATGTCAGTTTGTTATTTAGCACTGTGAGTGTTTTGCTGTATATTTTTGTGTGAGTGACTGATGTGCAGCTATGAATCCAGGTTGTTCTCAACACAACTCCTCTCTCTCGCTGAACCACTTGGAGGTGGCCCCAGTTACAAAGACTGGCTGAGTCACCAGAGCTCCCTACTCCCATGGACCTCTTCTGTTACTGCCATTGTGAACCCTCTTCTAGCATGAGTAGGGACTTAATACCTACCTCTGCCCAGCATCTGAGAAATCGTTTACCAAGAACTGGATGCCACAGACTGCAAGCTGCTTGTGACTGAGTTCCCAATCGCCAGGGTCAAAGAGTTATATAAGAACCTAGTCCTGTGGGAAGGGCCTCTCACAGTGGGCTACGTCCCTGGACCTGGAGTATGGGACAGAAAACTTCCATATCCCTGAGGATAGAGCTCTGTTTTCTTGTCAGAGATACCTTCTGGTTACAGATGATCTGCAATCTGGATCCTCCAACAAGTACCATCCTCAGACAGACCCCGGATTACTAGCCAGTCAGAGGCTTAATGGTCTCCTACCTATAGTTTAAATCTCACTGTGATACTTAAATTATATGAAAATACCTAGGAACACAAACAGCACATGAATGGCAATTACATGATTATTTCATTCCTTTAAAAAAAATAACCCTCAAGGGAAACATACTAGATTTGATTTCAAAGTGTATTTGTCCACATGATTTTTTTTTTAAGATTTTATTTGTTTATTTGACAGAGAGAACACAAGTAGGTGGACAGGCAGGCAGAGAGAGAGGAGGAAGCAGGCTCCCCACTGAGCAGAGAGCCTGATGCGGGGCTTGATCCCAGGACCCTGAGATCATGATGTGAGCCGAAGGCAGAGGCTTAACCCACTGAGCCACCCAGGCGTCCTGTCCACATGATTCTTTAAAAATCAGCATTATTTTGGATAACTCTTGGTTTTGCTAAAAGGACAAAAGGAAATTCAAATCTTTTCTAAAGGGGGCCCTGGGGAACAAAAAGAGACAGTATTTAATATCACAGATATAATCCTGAAAAAAGAATATAGAGCAGTAATTGAAAGGAAATTATATAAGAATGTAGGCTCTCAAGATATTGTTCAGAATTTTCATCCAGCTCTTCATTTATGTGGGCCAACATGCTGGATGTCTTCTCTGCCTCTCCAGGACCACTCCATACTCTGTATCCCAGAGGACTCACAAGTAAGCACTGCATCAATATCCTCTCTTGCCCTTTGGCATATGGTTAGGTTAAAAAAAAAATAGAGAAAGTACCATCAGAGAGTAGAATAGTAATAAAATCAGGATATTCTGGGTTCCACCTGCTGTCTCCTTGCAAGTGAACTGCCAGTCATCATGGGCTGCATGATTCCTTCAGAATAAATCCCAGTTCCTCTCAGGTAGCCTTCTTCATAATGCTCTCTGAATCTCTAGATTCCAGGAATCACTTCTTGTCTTCAGGCCAAGAAGTTGTAAATATCTGTCACCTGTACTATTCCAAATTATTCCTGTGGTTTCCCAACACTGTGCCTAAAATTTGTTGTAATATAAGGGCCTGAGCCCCAGTTTGCCACGTATTTTTTCCAAAACTCTAACTCATATAGCCAATAAACAGCCATATCTTTTCCCGAAGATTCATCTATTTAAACATAATTTCACTTTATATAATAATATACCATACACAATACATAACATGATATTTAACATATATATGTATATACATTATATGTATAAAATAGAATATATAAAAATTATATATTATATATGTGTTATATATAAATTTATAAATATATGTTACATATTTATATATAAATTTATATATAAAAATTATATATATATAATTTTACTGGTCTTATAGTTTAACTTTTGAGATAAGCAGTTTTTCCTTTGAATTCCAATTTCTCAAAGACTTTTGCATTATACTCAAATATGTCTCAAAGTAGCTAATTTTGTAGTTGTTGGAAAAGACTAAGACATACTTCACAAAAGATTTAAAAATGGTCAATAAGTGCTCAGCATATGAACAATATTATTAATCATGGGAAAAGGGAAAACTGAGGCCCTAGGAGATACTGATTCTCACTCACTAGAGTAGCTAATTCAAAAGTCCAAAAAGACCAAAAGGTGAGAATGTGTAGCATTTGGAACTCTCCTATTTGTTGGTAAAAGTATAAAAATCACAAACCACTTAGGAAAACCATTGGGAATTTTCTTAAGGCATTCGGAATTTTTCTAAGGATTTTTGGATTTTTTTTTTTTTTAGGACCAGGATAATATCAAAATTCTGACTAAATATCATGAGTTTTGGATTGATAAACCACTTAGTAGGTCAACGTTGGAACAGATTTTAGAAGATAGCGTATCTGGATTAAATTTCATGAAAGTTTACTTCTTTATGTGTAACTGTGTTATGTCTGCTCCTAAGGTGCTGGTAGATAACAGAGTTAGAGATAAAAAGCACTAATATTCAATAGAGTTAGGCCAGTTTCTACATTCTTTAAAGTACCCAGGATGCATAAAGGGTTCCTGAGGAGAAGGAGTGTCTGGGAGGGCAGAGGAGGTTTATAGAAAACAGCATCGTCTTGGAATCTTTAATCTAGTAAAATATAATTAAATTTGGAGTTGTATTTTTCTCATTTCCTCAATTATTTTTATCTTTTGTATTTATTTTTTCTTCTTATGTCATATTCACTATTAAATAGCCTGTGTGGAAATGTGTTTAATACTTGCAGACAATAGAAAATGTATACCGTATTTAACACAAACATAAGCATGTGTATAGACATAAACATGCACACAGCTTCATACACAAACCAATACCCAAACTGCATAAAGATTATTCCCAGGACTCTGGGTCCATGGTCCAGGTCCAGCACAGTATTACTTTGACTGATCCTAAGAGTGAGAAGGGGGGCGCCTGGGTGGCTCAGTGGGTTAAAGCCTCTGCCTTCGGCTCAGGTCATGATCTCAGGGTCCTGGGATCGAGGCCCACTTAGGGCTCTCTGCTCAGCAGGGAGCCTGCTTCTTCCTCTCTCTCTCTGCCTGCCTCTCTGCCTGCTTGTAATCTCTCTCTCTCTCTGTCAACAACAACAAAAAAAAAGAGTGAGAAGGGAAGTTAGAAATTGGGTGCACTGACTCTGGATGTAAAAATGTATGCAGGGCCTACCCTACACTGTATGTAGTGCCTGGGCAAATATTTTTGTGGGGTTCCTGAATATATTGACAGTTTGACTACAAATTTATCATAAAATTCATGGCCCTATGTGATATAGAATAATTTATCAGTGAAGATTTAGGATAATGGGCAGAAAATTAATTATATACTTATAGTTGTCCAATCACTGCACATGAAGATTCTTTGTAGTTTCCAGGTAATTTCTTCTTTCTCTTCAGTTCCATGAACTATCCATGTTTTTGTTGTTGTTGTTTAATTGTCAAACAGGCCATTTCTGGCCATTTCATGCCTCCTGCCACAGAGAGAAGGTACTAACACTGTTATTACTTACAATGCCATGGCTCTTCAGAACAATGTAGATTGTCTTGCCTCCAACATTTCCAAATTCCATTTATTTAATGCTTATTGCACCATTACTTAGCATGCTGCATCATCCATTGTACTACTTATGAAAAACAGCTTCCAGTGACTCTCTTTAAGGTTCTAGAAGGTGATCTTTTTCAATTCTGATTGCATTGCTCCCTTTCACACAGTGTCACCAGCTTGGAGTATAGGTGAGGCACATGGGCAGAGTGAGAAGAGCATTCCCTTTCATACAAGGAATGCACCTCTCTCATCTGACATTATTTAACTTTAATGAGTCTTTAGTCTCACTTTGTCTTTAGTGAGCTTATATGTGGTACAGATATGGATGAGCAGGGAGGTGACTAATCCTTACCACTCACCACTGATGGACCACACCAGTGAGGACTGTAGCAATTTCAGTCACTCTGTTAACTTTTCTACTTGCTCCTGTACTTAGGGTTTCTGTAGTCTCCTTTTTCTTATCACCAACACCAATCCTAGGCTACTTGCTCTCTCTCCCACTTTCCTAGATATCTCCATGTGGGACTAATAGTGAAGCCTCACATATATAAATACATAAAATGTTTTCAATTTAATTGTCTTAAAAAGCTAAGAGTTTGTGGTCAAAGGGATTTATGTATCAGTGATCTACTCTTGTTACATCAAAATAATGCTAAAAGTGGATTTATTTTATGTACACAAGTTCCTGCTTTTCTTTGGACCTTGGTTTTCTTATTTATAAAATAAAAGAGAAAGATTAGGAGAATTTTAATGTCTTTCCAACTTTAAAATTCTTTGTTGCCATAAAATTTTAGGGTCATGAGATAGGCTAAAAAAAACCAAAACCAAAAACCCAAAACCAAACAAAACAAAACAAAAAACCTAACCAAACAAACAAACCACTTATTCATGCTCCCAGAACTAAGGAAATTTCATAGGGCGCTATAGGATGTAAGAATTTTGCTTTGCCAGTGTCAAATCTCAGGCCAAGTACTGCCTAGATTCAGAGAAATTGCCCAACTTACAGAAATTGCAGTAGCTATTGTTGCTGTCCTTGTATTCTTGGCTATATCTGCATGATTTTCTGATATTCCACCCTGGTATGCTTTTGAGTATTTCTCTTATTGTCAGGAAAAACTGGAAAATGGTTCTAAATCAGAGGCTATGATGGAAACTTTTGATTTCCTAGAAAGTGCCATGGTCAGTCACAAAGTAAAGCTCAGTGCTCCTTTGATCTAGTTTGAAACAAACCACATTCTCTAGCTATACCTGGAGTTTGGAAATGGGACTGTGTATAGGAAATCTACAGTATTAATAAATTATACTGAGATTATTCTGAACTTGATATCAAGACTGCCTTTGTGCTGAAACCAAGGAATGATGCTGATTTCCATTTCAAAATTTTTTGAAATCTTGAAGGTAAATGGTGTAGCATGAAAGGGAAATTTTAGGTAGAACTCAATTGAAACTAGACATAGAACACATACAATTATTCACATCTAACATGACTTAGCTTCAAGTGAGAAAATATCATGCATCCTCGATCCTAAGCTATAGTCTCTCACATTCTTCAAATCACAGATACTGAGTTTACTGGAGAAACAGTGAAGATGAGATAGAGAAAGAGATAAAGAGAGAGGGATAGAGGCAGGAGGAAGAAATGAAGAGGGAGAGAGGGAGGAAGGGATGGAGGTGGGAGGAATCAGATTAGAAAGAAGAAAGGGAGCAAGAATGACAGTAAGAACAAGACAGGGAACATTAAAACAAGAATGAGTAATGACTCTGGAGAAGGAAGACAAAACTTGAGGATTCATATGCAGAATAGAAATCTGTGGAACAGATGTTCTGATTTAAATATGGTCACTAAGCCATGGCTTGCACTTTATTTTCTTCGTCTACAGAATGACCTTATTGGATCAGTGTCCCTTTGGGGTCTAAGCTTAGCTAAGGAGAAGACACATGGAGAAATGGGGAGAGTTCTCACTGTTTCCCACCAGCCAGTCTACTCCCAAACCACTGCTGCTTCCAGGACACCCTCCTTTCCCATAAGGGCTTTCCTTTTGTCCAGTTATATGGGGTGGGTGAGCAGAGTGGGGAGCAAAGTTAACTTTGCCTTATCTGCCAACTCTAAAGGAATTCCAATTTAAAAAAAAAAAATCTGGCCACTCCTACCTACTCTAAAGGAAATCTAAACTAGAGGTGAGATTATTAAAATGTGGGTGCTATGTGCCTATATTTTCCAAGTGTTGACACAGAACTCTTTATTTCCATACAAATATCTTTACAACCCTCTCTCGGATCTGCCTGGTCCTGACTCCATAGATGACTGGGTTCAGGGCAGGTGGGACAACCACGTATAGATTAGCCAAAAGGATGTGGATATAGCGGGGAATGTTTCGACCAAAACGATGTGTCATAAAAGAAAAAAATGCTGGTGTGTAAAAGCACAGCATGACACAGACATGAGAACCACAGGTATTGAGAGCCTTTAGTCGAGCATCCCGAGAAGGAAGGCGGAAGACGGCTTGAAGGATAAGCACGTAGGAGGAGGCAATTAGGATCACATCCACAATGATGTTGGAAATCACCATGAGCCCATAGATAATGTTGACCTTGATGGGTGCACAGGCCAACCGGGCAAGACCCATGTGCTCACAGTATGTATGAGGGACGATGTGATGCCCACAGAAGGGCAGCCTCAGGATGAGAAACACGAACGGAGTCACCAGAATTAAGTTTCTTCCAACAACAACAGAGGCCAGGATGCCAATGGTTTTATGGGTGAGGATCATGGTGTACTGGAGAGGGTTGCAGATGGCAACAAAGCGGTCATAAGCCATGGCCACCAGGAGAACAGTCTCCATGCCTGTGAACATGTGGATAAAGAACATCTGAGCAAGGCAGCCCCCGAAGCTGATCTCTTGGAGCTTGAACCAGAAGATGCTCAGCATTTTGGGGATGGTGGACGTGGACAGACCCAGATCGATCATAGACAACATGGCCAAGAAGTAGAACATGGGCTGGTGGAGGCTGTGTTCGGTCTTGATCACAAAGAGAATGGTGATGTTCCCCACGAGGGCAATCAGGTACACGATACAGAATGGGAGAGCAATCCAGATGTGGACACTTTCCAGTCCTGGGATTCCTAGCAGGTGAAAGAAGGGGGGATAGAACTGGGTGTCATTGGTGGAAGTCATTCTCCTGGCAGGTGTCACTGAATTCCTGTTTAGGTGTAGGGATCTTACTCTCTTTATGGTCTTTTCTTATCAAGGTCCTAGAAAATGAAAAGAGCTTCAGTTGGTATGCTAGAGGTAAGGGCAGGATGGTTGATTACAAACATTAGAGGGTAACTGAATAAAGTAATGCTCTTCCTACACATTATTATTCTGAGATTCATTATAGGGGATATTACTTGTGCCTTTCGGTTTTTTAATAATGTGATATCTTTGAAGGAAGTAATATTTCACCTTATAGTGTATACTTACCTGTTTTGATATTCTTTTCCATTTCTTTTCTAAATAGTCCTTTGTTTATTTTGGGGAAATTGCTATACAAATTGTTAAAGAATGCAAAGTTTAAATGAGAATGGCTGACTTATACCACTGTCTGTCTTTTGATCTAATATAAATGTAAGGATTTGCCTCATGGATCTTACACAATCACATGACATAAGTGAGGTTAATCAGATGGTCTTTGAATTTTCCTCATTCTATCTCTACTCTGAGACCATTGTTGATTTTTATGCTTTCTAAACTTATGGAAGAGCTTGGTTTCGTAATCCACACCTCCAGACTCCAATTTATTCTGCCCTGATATTCTTCTAATAAATTGCCTTTTGCTTATCAGTTAGATTATGTTCATCTTCCTTACAACATATAACACGAATAATGAGCATACAGAACTACTTGTCCTGAACTTGTGCCTCACTTCAGGTATGACTAGATCAAATAACGAACAAATTTCAATGACTCTGAAATGAAGGTGTTGTGAATGATTCTTTCCTGATCCCAAAAATGAATGAAGGAAATAGTTTTCTTTTAAGTTTTGTGTTGCTAGTATATTGTATAATTCTAATGCATCCAATATAATATGACTTTATATATTTACCTATTTTCTACCAATAGAAATGCTGCTGTTTTGGGGCAAAGAACCAGGGGATATTCATTTTAATATCCCTAGCACTGCCTTAGGAAGGTATGGTTCCCAGCTTTTACAATTTAGCTGTTGAATAGAATCAGGATTTGTGTGTGTTTATGTGTGTATATGTGTGAGTGTATGTGTGTATGAGAGGGGGAAGGGAGAAAGTTATTAAAATTAATTCTTCTTATGTATGTGGTTGCATATAACTTTGCTGGCTAGTTATTACAGAGTAGTAACACCCAGGCAAGCAAGCTAATAATCTTCTATTCAATGTGAGAAAGAAGAGCCTTTCTGGTTCCCAAAGAAGCTGGAGAGAAAATTGGTCACGTATAGGGAGAAAACAATGTTTGCCAGTGTTGAGGGATGGATGCAAGGCTGAGAATCAGAGAGCAATGGTTGCTGGAGCTTAGAAGAGTCTGAGGAAGCAGCTAAGGAGGACACATGGTAAGATTTACAGTCCGGAGTCAGCCCCATCTTCAGAGCAGCTGCTTTACCAGGACTCTTTGCCAGCTGAGGAGTTTTCCAGGGGAGTGGCAGAGGGGACTCTTTTCTGACAGTAGAGTTCAAATTCAACAGGACATCTACCCTTTCACAGTTTTGGTCAGAAAGCTTGCCCTCCTTCTGCTGCAGCCGTGTGCCGCAAATAATGACAAACAGCGTGGGGCCAAGAAGCTCAGGAATTATTCCTGGAGGGCAAGACAGTAAGTTCACCTTTTTCTAGATGTGCACATTGAGAAAAACCCCAGACCCAGAGTCCACTTTAAAAGCTCAATTGATGGGCGCCTGGGTGGCTCAGCGGGTTAAAGCCTCTGCCTTCGGCTCAGGTCATGATCTCAGGGTCCTGGGATCGAGGCCCACATCGGGCTCTCTGCTCGGCAGAGAGCCTGCTTCCTCCTCTCTCTCTGCCTGCCTCTCTGCCTACTTGTGATCTCTCTCTTTCTCTCTCTCTCTCTCTCTCTGTCAAATAAATAAATAAATAAAATCTTAAAAAAAAATAAAAAAAAAAAAAGCTCAATTGATAATAGAGATCTTTCTGTTTTAGTGCCCACCAACTCTCAATTTATTCAAGTTGTGATTTTTCTTTTAACCTGCTGGCTCCTTTTCCTTTGCCTCTAATACTAGAACATTATAGATTATTTATATGGACTTTGGATTCACTCAAACATGTCTTGAAATCTTGCTATGCCATCTACTAACTGGGGATCTTTGGATAAATTGCTTTCTAAATCAGTTTTATTTTCTGTAAAATTGGGTGAATAAATTCTATCTAATGTGATTTGTTTTAAGCACAAATAAGACCAATGCATATAAAGGACTAGCTGTTAGGATATATTCAGGAAATGGTAGTTATTTAAATTATTAATCTTTCCCCAAATTTTATTTTTGTTTTAACTCTAAACAGCTAAAGATGTCACCTATTAGTGCAAATAACTTACTTGATTGTAAAGAGTTTATTATTTATAAATAACTCATGGTGGGTATAAGGTGAAATGAAGGAGGTATGGAGGGAGGAATGACACAGAATATCCCACAGTGAATGAGTAGCATGAGAGTTCACATTTAGAATTATTTCTAGAACTCTATAGGAGCACACATAAACCAATGCAGCTCAGTTAGAAAGCAAACTGTTTTCTCGCTCATTCTTACAGATTTCTCAAGCTGGGTGGGATCAACCATTGATGGGAGTGGGTACTTTCTTTCCAGCACTGTCATGAATGGGCCACTTGGCAGGAAACATTGAATATGGCTGAGCTAGCAGATGTATTGGGCTCTAATAAAAAAGACTTGGATATGTTACCATAAAGTAGTGGGCCCACGAGGTGGCCAAGTTAGAATTGACAATCTCTAAAGCAGGATTATGTGGGAGAAAAAATAAGATAATAATGCAGAGCAAATGTATAATACCTACATCATTTCATTTGGATGTGACATCAATCACACCTCTACATCTAACTTCAAACATAAGACAGTGGACTGCAAAGCTTCCTTCTGCTTCAGATGGACCACAGCAAGCCTAGCTGCTTCGTCTGCTTCCTACCAACAATTTGCTAATCAGAGAAATCTTCATTTCTTTGGTGATAGCAGATGTGGTTATGCTACTGTAAAACTATTTGTGGCTTTCTAGCTGTGAGAAGTGTACTATGTGAACTGTATGTGTGTGAGTGAGAAAGAGACAGAGACAGAGAAAGAGAGAGACATAAATAGGGAGACATAGACAAGAGAGGGAAATCCTGTGTATTACCTGTTGGCATATCTCTGTGCTCAACCTCTGATGTCTGTTCCAATCCCATGTGTTCTGTTGTGTTCTTTTGTGAAGAGAATGGACAATGAGGCTTTGGAGAACTCCTAAGCAGAGGAAAGCCATTGTCCCCTTCTATCCTCATTTACCTTTTCTCCTCCTCACTGTAGTATCTCATCTCCCCTGTCCATGTATCCTTACCTTTCTAATATTTCCTCTCCCAGCCCTTACTTGGAGCAGTATCACAGCATGAGCCCAGGTGCTTACACATGGTAATCGGAGCCCCTTCAAGCCTCTGGGTCCCAAGCCCATCCTGTCACACGAAGAAAATCTTTATAATGAGGAGGACATCCCTAAGTCTGGGCATGATCCAGAATCCCTGAATTTTCCCTTCAGAGTCCTTTGGGCATAAACTTGGGCACATGGGTCATTAAGCCCATCTTTTTGTTCCTCCCTACTGCTTCTGCAGAGACAGATCACCAGACCAGATATAACTCCTAGCTCAGGGGAGATTATGTCTCCTGAGCTGTTAGGAGGGGAAATATCCTGAAGGGGAGACTGTCTGGGGGATGATATTGATTCTGCTCCCTTCAGAAGCCCTGAAAATACTTAGTTTTACACCATTAAGTCTTCAAAGTGTGTCTTCTTAGGAAACTGCCATTAGCTACTCTTTGCTTTTTTTAATATAAATGTGTGAATCCTGCTCCAGTCTGGGGTTATGACTGTGGTTTCAAAAGATGAGAACCCCTGAAATAGATACATTAGCCTCCGTGGCAGTAACTCTACTTTTTTAAACAGCATTTGTATCTGTAGATAATAGTATCTCTTCCAAATCAACAAGAGTTTCTTTGCGACCTCTAACTAATTGTAAACAGATAAAGTCTTTGGAGAGGGGCCTTCATGTGTTTTAGCTCTTTTGGCAGAAGGTGAAGGAAACTCCACATTCTCCTGAGAAAACAGAATCTAGCTAGACCTCAAAGTCTAGTTTTCTTGGAGTCTCCTGCCCTGGGTGGTGATGGAGTAGACCTGCTAGTACCATAGGCCATACCTCAGAATTTTCCTGAGTACAGACAAGAATTCTGGGGAACAAATGAATACAGTAGAAAACCAGTTTCTTATCCTCTAAGTTCAGCTAATTTTCAGTGGTTAAGAAAGAGAAGATAGTGCCTGTGGTCCAAAAGAATTCTGGTTGGATCTGATATGTTCTCCTTTGCATTTCTTCTCTTTTTTGATGAATGAAAATCTTACTCTCTAGCTTCTCTCTGGTCACTCCCTCCAGGTATCCATCCTCCCCACTGTGTCAACATTTATCTTTTCAAATCCAATCTGACTGTCTAATTTCTATTTAATATTTCTTTTTATGCTTTGTGGTTCTGCATTATATACTCTGGGCTTTAAATGATAAATTATAAACACCACTGTTGGCAAAGTCCTCAGTGAATGCCCAAACACACTTTAATTCTACTTCATGACTCTCCAAACCATTACACTGCCTTAGGTGATCAAAAGTCCTACTTAGGAAATAAACTACTGCTCATTTCCACTTTCCTTCAGCTTTCCCCCAATTCCTATGCCCTCTATGATGACCTTCTTTTTTTTATTTTTTTAATTTTTTTTAAAGATTTTATTTATTTATTTGACACAGAGAGAGAGAGATCACAAGTAGGCAGAGAGGCAGGCAGAGAGAGAGAGGAGGAAGCAGGCTCCCCGCTGAGCAGAGAGCTTGATATGGGCCTCGACCCCAGGACCCTGAGATCATGACCTGAGGCGAAGGCAGAGGCTTTAACCCACTGAGCCACCCAGGCGCCCTATGATGACCTTCTTTATAAACCATTCAGATACCATCTCTAGGTCTCTTATTTTTATATCATCGTGTACTGCTATTACAACATACTCATTTTTCCCTTGGGTTTTGTGCTTCCTGCCTTTTCTATTTTTTTCCAATTTTTTATTGTGGTAGAATATACATAACATAAAATTAACTATCTCAACCATTGTTAAGTGTACAGTTCAGTAGTATTAAGTACATTTATATTGTTGCACATTCATAACCGCCCTTTGTCTCCAGAATTTTTTCATTTTGGAAAGACTAAAATTCTGTATTCATTCAACAATAACTCCCCTATAACCCCCTCACCCTATCCCCTGGCAACTACCATTCTACTTTTAATTTTTTAATCTCTCCATTTGCCCCCACCCCAGCCTCTGGTAACCACCGTTCTACTTCCTGTTACTGTGAATTTGACTTTTTTTTTTAAATCCATATCAAACTGAGATCATGCAGCATTTGTCTCTATATGACTGTCTTCTTTCACTTTAGCATGATGTCCTCAGGCTCATCCATGTTCTTGCAATGGCAGGATTACCTTCTTTTTTTAATTTAAATTTTAGTTAATATACAGTGCAATATTTGTTTCAGGAGTAGAATTAGGGTTTCCTTCTTTCTTAAGGGTGGATAATATTCCATGTATGATTTAGTTTTTATACTAGAGACTGACCAGAGAGATTCCATGGTTAAGTCAAAAGGTATTTGGCACCTCGTTTCTTTAAAGGATAAAGAATATGAAACTAAATCATACATGTGAAATTAATTGGATGATTATAAAAACTTGTGGACATTTTAGTTCTCATTGCTTCTTTTCTACTGTTACCTCAATATTAACTCTTCTCACTGAGATTGAATGATCATAATTAATAATATACTTTAAAAACATTTGTTTTTTATATTAAATTAACAAAAATCACTGGGAATGTCATATATTTCGGTGAAGTGATTAGTATGGTAACTCCTGAAGTTAAATTTGACCGTATTTGATCTTATTTATCATGTTTCTTTTCTGTTACCATTTTCGAAAACCAAAAATGCCTTTTTTATACTGATTTCATCCATTTCAGAAACCTCTGTTATACTCACTTTTTAACATTCCAAAATTTCTAAGGTTCTTTACAGTCCAATTTCTTTTTCCATACCCTTTCTTATATTTGCACTTTTGATGTTCATGAATAATTTTCTTTTTTCTTCTTACATATTTCAATGCCTAACAAAAGCCATCCTGTTAAAAACAGGTAAACGAGTAGTCATCCTTGCTGTCTCCTGCTACTTTATAGCTAAAGGATATGCTATGTCTCCTATTTCACACCAGATACCTCCTCTTTATTTGCATTACCACTATCCAAATTCTAGTTCTTCTTGAGTCATAAAGATATCTGAAAATTAACTTTGTGCTTCGCTAATTATTGGTATTTTATCCTTCCTAAATCCAGTGTGAGATAAGATTTTCTAAAATTTCATACATTCTACTCACCACTTTATAAACTCTAGTACTACTCAATTTTCTGTACAATAAACTTCAGACCACTGAATGCTCTTTTAATCTTTCCAAAATATGATTCTAATTGTTAAGTAACGTCATCTCTTTTTATTGCGTGTGTTTTAAACTAAATTACTTTATTAGTTGTTTAAAAATATACCCTTTTACAATTTTCATTTGTTCCATAAGTACTTTTTAACTCCAAGAGGGGCTATCCATATGATACAGTATTAAATTTGCCAGTTCAAGAATGAGGGTGTATGATACAGGGATTGGGCTTATAAGGAACTTCATAGAGTCAGGAATCTGAGAGCACAGAAAGGGAAAAAGTAAACACCAAAAGGTCTAGACTAATTTCCATCCTTTGCTTGCAAAGGCTTTGGTAAAAATTATACTACTTATTTTTAGGCAGTACTTTATTACTTATAGAAAATTTTTGCATTTCATTGAACACCTGTCATTGACTATGGGATCTTTAGTTGAACACCTCTATGAAAGAAATCTTATTATTATCTGTAAGATATCTAGAACACTATACAGTTTTTTTTTAATTTTTTATTTATTTATTTGACAGAGAGAGAGAGAGATCACAAGGTAGAAAAGCAGGCAGCAAGACAGGAGGAAGCAGGCTCCCCACTGAGCAGAGAGCCTGATGCAGGGCTGATTCCAGGACTCCAAGATCTTGAACTGAGCCGAAGGCAGAGGCTTTAACCCACTGAGCCACCCAGGTGCCCCAACGCTATACAGTTTTAACAGAAAGTTATTTCAGTGAATCAAAGTTTTCCCACTTCAAATTTACTCCTGTGTGTAATATTCTATGCCAGGGGTCAATAGAGGATATCACTGCAGGTACACATTCAGACACAGACACATACATGCCTCCAACAACTACAGACAATATGCTTTTCTGATTGTGTGTGTGTGTGTATACATATGTATACATATATACATACACACACAATTAATTTTGGTAAAAAATATTTATGTTAATTTTATCATAAATGTTAGTCTTTTCAGACTCTATACCTTCATAACCTGAATGAATTACCCCTCATTCAATCTTTTTTCAACAAAGAGACTCTGTACCCGCTCCTGGATCTGCTTGGTTCTGATGCCATAAATGACTGGGTTGAGGGCAGGGGGTATGACTACATAGAGATTAGCCAGGAGGATATGGATATACTGGGGGATGCCATGACCAAAGCGGTGAGTGAGGAAGGAGAAGAGAGCTGGACCAAAAAAGGCAAAGATGACACAAATATGGGAGCTACAGGTATTCAGAGCCTTCAGGCGGGCATCTTGAGAAGGGAGGTGGAAGACAGCATGTAAGATCTTAGCATAAGAGATAATGATAAGAATCACATCCATAAACAAGATGGAAATATTTCCAAGACCATAGTAGACATTGGCATTAATGCTGGCACAAGCTAGACGTGCCACTCCCATGTGCTCACAATAGGTATGAGGGATGGTTCTATGTCCACAGTAAGGGAGCCTCAAGAGGAGAAAAATGATGGGAGCAATCATGCATAAGCTTCTTAGAACCACCACCACAGCAATCACAGCAATGACTCTGTTGGTGAGAATCATACTGTACCTGAGGGGATTGCAAATAGCCACATAGCGATCAAAACCCATGGCAAGAAGTACAATGCTCTCCATGACTGTAAAAAAGTGGACAAAAAAGACTTGAGCAACACAGCACCCAAAGCACAGCTCCTGGAGGTTGAACCAGAAGATACCCAGCATTTTGGGGATAGTGGTAGTAGAGAGACTTAGGTCAATCACTGACAACATGGCCAGAAAGTAGAACATGGGTTGGTGAAGGCTACGTTCAGTCCAGATAACAACCAGAATGATAACATTTCCAACAAGAGCAATCAGATACACCACACAGAAAGGAAATCCAAGCCAGATTTGTGCAATTTCTAAGCCTGGGATCCCCAGCAATAGGAATGAAGAAGGGTGAGATTCAGTGGCATTGAGGGAAGACATTCTTCTGTAGACTGACGATGGCATCATTTTTAAAAGGTGTTGCTGTTTCCCATTGGACAATTCATCTATGATGAACTGAGATCTACAAAAGTTAAAAATAAAAATATTTCATAAGAAAAGATTGATTTTGGATATAAGTTTTTCTAAAGACATTCTTTAGCCTTTTTCAGCTCTCCATAAATAATTCCAGTATCACTCCTGACCTGCACCACAAGTGTGAGAAGCTAATGTGCCATGTAGAAGCTAACACTGTGTCTTTTTTGAAATTATGGGTTCAGAGGAATTAAATGCACTAAATAAATACTATTAGGAGATAATAAAATTGAGAATAATAAAAGCTGCCACAATAGTCATGGCTATCATTAATTGGGTACCTATGATTTTTCAGACATTGTTGTTGTCATTATTTGCAATATTATCTCATTTAGTTCTCTCCCACAGTTCCATAGAACAAGTTCTTCTGGTGTGTGGTTTATGGAAGAGAGGTTTTGATAGGTTCATTAACTTCCCATTGCTTACTACACTAATAAGCAGCAGAATCAAGATGTGAAATTAGGTGAAACTAAGCTTCGTGACACTGCTGTGGACCTGTCTTTGCAAACTTGTTCATGGAAGTAGGAAAGGAGGGAGAAGGAAAAAATATGGAGTAGGGAAATAAAGAATGTAGAATAACCAAATTACCTCAAAGAAGACTCTGGAAGATTTGCCATATCAGTTATTGAGATTTTCTACAAAACTGTGATGATTATGGCAGTGTTACTGTTAAAAAAAAGGAAAGGAAAAAGAGATAATGGAGCAGGACTGAGAATCTAGCAGCAGACCCACACAATTCTTAGGGTCCATATATCTAAAATTAAAGTATTCCCAAGTAGGAAGTTAAGATAAATTGTCAAGGAGGAATGATAATCTTCCCCAGATGAAGTTCTTTCTGAAGAACATGTTGACTTCTATAACTGTTGAGATGGAAATGTGATAATTAGATTTGATCTGTGCTCTGGAGCTGGCTACACAGCAAAGTTTGAGGGCACAGTTCCTGACACTGTCTTCACTTCTGATATCAACTGAAAGTTCAGGAAGTTTCTCAACTACCCCCAAGTTTAATAATCTACTTGAAGGACTCACAGAACTCTCTGAAAACTATTACACTCATGGTTACAGTTTTTTATTAGGAAAAATTAAAATCAGACAAAGGAAGAGATGCTCAGGGCAGAGTATGAGGTTTGTAAATATAAAGCATCCATTGTCCTCCTGCATGGAGTCAGAATGAGTTACCCTCCTGGCATTAATGTGTGACAATATGTATAGAGTCATATTGCCAACCAGAGAAGCTCACCTGAGCTTTGGTGTCCAGAGTTTTACTGGAGCTTCATTATGTATATATGATTGATTAATTGCACAGATGGTTGAACTCATGTGATGCCACATGACCCAAAGTCTTCCCCCTAAACTATATTATTGTTATTTATGGTATGACCAATCCCCTCACACTAAGATCTGGTTTGAGCAGCTCTCACCCTAAACTCCTATCAGATATGACAGATTACTTCCTAGAAGCCAAGAACAAAGGCCAGGCCTCTCCTAGGTAATGCACAATTCCTTACAATACACCTATTCATTTATTTCCCAAGACATTTTTTGTTTTTGCTGTAGCTATGTTTTTCACCTCTTATCTTCTCTTGGGTCATGGTATCAGTTGTAAAGTCAGGTTTCCCAATAATCAAGTTTGAATTCAGTTTAATACTTTTGAAATATAAAGCATAGAAACCAATGGCTGATCACTATATTGTATCCTTTTTTTATATCAGGGATATGTGTAGAATCAGTCTAACTATACAGTTTAACTACAAGCTCATTACTCTATCTTGCCTACTATGGCTTTTTTTTTTCTTTGTGTCTCACTTACTATCAAGACAATTATGTATAAGAAAAAGAAGCAAAAGTAGATGGCATTTAATATCACTGGCATTGTGGAATGGAATGCAGTCCTCACTCTATTCTTGCTAGACGAGGTTTTATGTGCCTGAAACAGTGTAGGTACCTAGCGGATATTTCCTTTTCAAAATTTTCCCATCTTAGTCTTCTTCCTACATCTCCCCAGTGATCTGTGCCATTTCATTCCCTACCCCAATACTAAAAGTCTTAACTCAATTTCTATGAAACCAATTGCAATCTTAAGCATATATTGCAGACTCACTGATCAGAAAAACTTACCAAATTCCCTATCTTCCATCTTAGGGAGTCATTTAGCAACTCTGAATTCAGATACTGAAATTTACATATATACACACAGACACCCTCAATACACATTAAGACTTATTAACAAAATGTTGTTGTGTGTGTCTTGAGGGGATTTGTAATGAAGTCTCCAGGTGCCAGCGAGTCTGAGGCATTGAAATGAAAATGAATAGGAATTCCCTTTGGTCATTACACCAGATGAAGAGAAGCTCTAGGGAAATTTCAGTGAACCATGCTGTCTGCTACTCAGTCAGTTGCCAGTTCTTGTTATTTCACATAATATTTATGATCATTAATATTTTATCTTTTTCTCTCCTTCTTCCTTATTCTCTGTTTTCAGTCTATGAAATGCTTGGACTAATTCTTTGGACTTTGTTGGATATATATATATATATATATATATATATATATATATATATATACATATTTACCATTTTAGTCATTTTAAAGTTTACAATTCCATGGCACTTAGTACATTTACAACACTGTGCAACTATTACCACTATTGAGTTCTATAAAATTTTATCACTCCACAAGGAAACCCTGTGCCCATTAAGCAATCACTTCCCATTCTTCCAGGTCTGGGCATCAGATCAGATTTACTGTCACATTTCTCTCATCGGTTACAGAAGTCAACAGCTATTGAAAAAAACTTCATATAGGAAGAAACTTCACAGATTAACATTCAATTTTGCCCACTTGAATTCCTATTTGGGGATAGAAATTTTAAAAATGTACTCTATGTATACAATGGAATATTATCCAGGCTTTAAAAAGAAGGAAATCCTGCCACTTCAGCAACATGGATGAACCTAAGGGCATCATACTAAAGTAAAATAAGCCAGTCACATAAAGATAAATATTGCACATACTCAGTTTTATATGGGATCTTAAAAAAAAAAAAAAGCAAAACTCAGAGTAAGAGAAAGTAGAATAGTAGTTACAGACCCTGGCATGTGTGTGAAAAGGGAGATGAAAAAAAAGTAGAATGGTAGTGACTAGAAATGGTGAGAGGGAACCATGGAGAAATTACTGTAAATGGATTGAGATTTGCAGCTTTTACAAAATGAAGAAGGTCTGGAGACAGGGGTTGTGGTTGTACAACAAAGAGAATGTCCTTAATACTACTGAACCCTACACTTAAAAATGGTTAAGATAATAAATTTTATGTTATGTGTATTCTATCATAATAAAAATTAGAAAAAAATTGGGAAAAATGGAAAAGATAGGAAAGACTAAGCCAAAGGAAAAATACGTATGTTATGATAGCAGTGCACACGAATATGAAACTACAAGAGATGTAGAGATCATATCTGAATGTTCCATACAGAAGACCATCATGGAGGACATGGTATTGAAGGAGAGTAGATATGTACTGCAATGTGAAGTATTTTCGGTTCCTACAAAGATCTCATATTATGATTAATTTAAGGCATAGATAATATCGCCAATGAAGAATCTCAGAACAACAATATGTATGAAGAGCGTTACTTCATTCAGTTACCCTCTGGAAAGAAGAGACTCTCTAATGTCTGTGATCAACCACTCCTGCCCTTACCTCTAGCATACCAATTGAAGTTCTTTTCATTTTCTAGGACCTTGATAAGAAAAGACCATAAAGAAAGTAAGATCCCTACACCTAAACAGGAATTCAGTGACACTTGCTAGGAGAATGACTTCCACCAATGACACCCAGTTCTATCCCCCCTTCTTTCACCTGCTAGGAATCCCAGGACTGGAAAGTGTCCACATCTGGATTGCTCTCCCATTCTGTATCGTGTACCTGATTGCCTTCATGGGGAACATCACCATTCTCTTTGTGATCAAGACCGAACACAGCCTCCACCAGCCCATGTTCTACTTCTTGGCCATGTTGTCTATGATCGATCTGGGTCTGTCCACGTCCACCATCCCCAAAATGCTGGGCATCTTCTGGTTCAAGCTCCAAGAGATCAGCTTCGGGGGCTGCCTTGCTCAGATGTTCTTTATCCACATGTTCACAGGCATGGAGACTGTTCTCCTGGTGGCCATGGCTTATGACCGCTTTGTTGCCATCTGCAACCCTCTCCAGTACACCATGATCCTCACCCATAAAACCATTGGCATCCTGGCCTCTGTTGTTGTTGGAAGAAACTTAATTCTGGTGACTCCGTTCGTGTTTCTCATCCTGAGGCTGCCCTTCTGTGGGCATCACATCGTCCCTCATACATACTGTGAGCACATGGGTCTTGCCCGGTTGGCCTGTGCACCCATCAAGGTCAACATTATCTATGGGCTCATGGTGATTTCCAACATCATTGTGGATGTGATCCTGATTGCCTCCTCCTACGTGCTTATCCTTCAAGCCGTCTTCCACCTTCCTTCTTGGGATGCTCGACTAAAGGCTTTCAATACCTGTGGTTCTCATGTCTGTGTCATGCTGTGCTTTTACACACCAGCATTTTTTTCTTTTATGACACATCGTTTTGGTCGAAACATTCCCCGCTATATCCACATCCTTTTGGCTAATCTATACGTGGTTGTCCCACCTGCCCTGAACCCAGTCATCTATGGAGTC
The DNA here is from genome assembly GCA_002007465.1 of Ailurus styani. Taxonomy (NCBI): domain Eukaryota; kingdom Metazoa; phylum Chordata; class Mammalia; order Carnivora; family Ailuridae; genus Ailurus; species Ailurus styani. The sequence continues at coordinate 99,594 of LNAC01001271.1, forward strand.
AGGACCAGGCAGATCCGAGAGAGGGTTGTAAAGATATTTGTATGGAAATAAAGAGTTCTGTGTCAACACTTGGAAAATATAGGCACATAGCACCCACATTTTAATAATCTCACCTCTAGTTTAGATTTCCTTTAGAGTAGGTAGGAGTGGCCAGATTTTTTTTTTTAAATTGGAATTCCTTTAGAGTTGGCAGATAAGGCAAAGTTAACTTTGCTCCCCACTCTGCTCACCCACCCCATATAACTGGACAAAAGGAAAGCCCTTATGGGAAAGGAGGGTGTCCTGGAAGCAGCAGTGGTTTGGGAGTAGACTGGCTGGTGGGAAACAGTGAGAACTCTCCCCATTTCTCCATGTGTCTTCTCCTTAGCTAAGCTTAGACCCCAAAGGGACACTGATCCAATAAGGTCATTCTGTAGACGAAGAAAATAAAGTGCAAGCCATGGCTTAGTGACCATATTTAAATCAGAACATCTGTTCCACAGATTTCTATTCTGCATATGAATCCTCAAGTTTTGTCTTCCTTCTCCAGAGTCATTACTCATTCTTGTTTTAATGTTCCCTGTCTTGTTCTTACTGTCATTCTTGCTCCCTTTCTTCTTTCTAATCTGATTCCTCCCACCTCCATCCCTTCCTCCCTCTCTCCCTCTTCATTTCTTCCTCCTGCCATCTATCCCTCTCTCTTTATCTCTTTCTCTATCTCATCTTCACTGTTTCTCTAGTAAACTCAGTATCTGTGATTTGAAGAATGTGAGAGACTATAGCTTAGGATCGAGGATGCATGATATTTTCTCACTTGAAGCTAAGTCATGTTAAATGTGAATAATTGTATGTGTTCTATGTCTAGTTCCAGTTGAAATCTACCTAAAATTTACCTTGTTTGCTATACTGTTTACATTCAAGATTTTAGAAAATTTGGAGGAGGAAATTAGGATCATTCTATGATAAACCCAAAGCCAGTATTGATAACAAGCTCAGAATAATCTCAGTGTAATTTATTAGTCCTATGGATTTTCAATATGCAATCCCATTTCTCAACTCCAGATATAGCTAGAGAATATAGTTTGCTTTCCTTTAGCAGTATGTGTCAAAACTTTTAATATACTAATATCATACTTCCTTAGTTAATTTTTTTCCTAAATATGTATGTTCATATTTTTTGATACTGTTGTAAATAGAATTTTGTTCTCAATCTCTTTTTAGTTTGTTCATTGCTAGCAAACGGAAATACATCTCTAATAAATTTTTTGGTGTATTCTTTACAATTTTCCTTACATAAGATTATATCATCTACAAATAGAGACTGTTTACTCCTTCCTTTCATGAGTTCCTTTGAATGATTTTTTTCTTGCCTAATTTCTCTAGCTAGAACTCCCAGTACAATGTTAGATAGCAATGTTGAAAACAGGCATTCTTCTCTTGTGTATGATCTTAGGGAGAGTGTTTTCGGTCTTTCATCACTGAGTATGATACAAACTGTAGTTTGTTGTTTTTTTCCCCCCAATGAATGCCCTTTTTCATGTTGAGGAAATTTTCCTATATTCTTAGTTTGTTGAGTACTTTTATAATGAAATGTTTCTAGATTTTGTCATATGCTCTTTCTGCATCAATCAAGAGGTTCATTTGTCTTTTTCCTTTATTTAATTAATGTTAGGTAATATATTTATTGAGTCTCTTATCGTGAACCACCTTTCTTTTTTTTTTTAAAGATTTTATTTATTTATTTGACAGAGAGAGAGAGATCACAAGTAGGCAGAGAGGCAGGCAGAGAGAGGAGGAAGCAGGCTCCCTGCTGAGCAGAGAGCCTGATGTGGGCCTCGATCCCAGGACCCTGAGATCATGACCTGAGCTGAAGGCAGAGACCTTAACCCACTGAGCCACCCAGGTGCCCTTGAACCACCTTTCATTGCTGAGATAAACTACAATTGGTCATGGTATATATTTCTTTTACTGTGCTGTTGCCTTTGGTTTGCTAGTAGTTTGTTGATTTTTTAAAAATCTACCTTCATAGGGATATTTTTCTGTAGTAATTTTTGTGAAAAAAATTTACATTCTGCAATGTAAGAGTCCCACCCACCCTGTATTTGTGTGTGTGTGTGTGAGAGAGAGAGAGAGAGAGACAGACAGACAGACAGACAGACAGAAGGAGAGAGATGGGGGTGGGAGGGAAATGACTTCTTGAATGCACCAGATATTTTCTAGTGTAATGAACTGTATTCTGTATTTTAATATTATTTCCTCAAGGTCAGGCAGAGATGACAGATTAGGGATTTCTCAGGTCCTTCCTGGGCATGTACATAGTCATGTACATGTATGTGTCCTTATAGGTTAAGAATATTTCAGAACTTTAAAAAACTCTGTATGGTCAATTCTTTCCTCAATTTTTCCTTTCAAGCCAGTCTCTTTTTAGCTCCAAGTACTATTCCTGCTTCAGGAAGCTGCAATGTTAAGCAATTTCTTTTACTTGTTTTTGACTAATAGCCCAGGGAAAGGCTGCTCATTGTAAATGAGCTTTAAGTCAGGTCAAATAAAGATACAACCCATTGGGGGGTTATTTCCTGGCATCTGTCAGGCAGGTTGAATAGTTACAGGTACATGGGAATGGATCTCCAGGATACTATTTATCCCCATCCCAGGAGAAGTGGGGCTGTAAGAAAAATGTAAACATTTTCTATTCAGCATAATAAGAGACATGTCCCAAGAAGATACCACAGACTATTTCTTGGAGATCAATGTAAATCATATCATGATTAAATTTTTAAAAACAGCAAAAGGGATGGAGAAAGAGCCTATATGGCAAGGTAATATGGAGAGATGGAGGAAAGATGAAAATTAAAACAAGATAAAGAGAGAGTGCACACTCACTCATACTCCTAACCTCCTGAGGCTACACTTTTACCTGTGTGTGTTTGTACTTATGACTCTGCAAAATCTCACATGCAAAACTAAAAGGTGAGATGTAGGAGGAGATGCACAAATGTATCCTGTATCAATTTGCCCATTGTTTCTGACTCTTCATACAGGTGCATAAGTGTGAGTATCAAAGAGGGTGAGGACTATTTCTCTCTTTCTAAAACTGTGTCAGGAATAGTAAAGGTGACTAATCAATGTTTTTGAATTAATGAATTTGTGAATAAATGTGTCTTGAAGCATTTATTTGTGAATAAATGGCCCTGAAGCATAGACTTCTTTTGAAAATGAGACCTAGCGTGGTGAAGCATCTGAGAAAATGAATAAGGTACATGAAAGCAGGATGGCCATGGGACTGCAAGATTAGGCAAAGATGGGAAAGCAGGTATCCACCATCTCTACTCCTTCTGTGACAATTACAGGTTATGGGAAAGTGGATACTGGGCTATAGTCGAGGTTGGTGGAATAACATTGAATAAAGGCATGGCATATGGAGGAAATGGCTATTGGGTAGGTGGATATAATCCCATGTAGCACTTTAGAGTTAAGAGGTTAAATGAGGGGCTGAGATCCACTCTTATTTCTAAATCCAGGAGAGATTGGAAGATATATGAATAGATGTTGAAGTAATTACAGAATGGTAAGTGATTGGTTGCTTTGACCAATGGTTACAGACTAAAAATGAGGTTTTTTCAGAGGGACCAATTTTCAAGCCTTCCTTAAAAAATCTACAGAAATACGTAGGATAAATTGATTTTCTAGAAGATGTAGCCCTATTTTATTTTCTTAGTTTCTGTTATATGGAGCCCCAAGAATGACCAAGATGCCAGACAATTATGAATCTTGGTTATCAACGTGCTGAATTTCTGGATACGGTCATCAGGATGATAACAGATTCCCTTTTTTTGCCCTGACTGGCTGCTCTGCTTGTATTTTCACTTTCTCCTTGCTCTTCACTCCATCTAGAATAAAATTTATTTCCTTCTTGTGCTGAAGAATTGTTCTGTGAGTTCCTAGCTTCAGAACTAATTTCCTTCATGGAATTTTTCTTGCTCCACCTCCACACCCACAACATTCGGTGCACACTTCTAACACAGCACTTGCAATGCAATTTTTAAATTTCGTGTTTGGAATTTTACCTCCCTTACCACTTAATGGTCTCCTTGAGGGAATATGACAAGTTTTATTCAAACTTGTATTCATATTTCCTAAGCAATGCCAGTGCATAGAGAACCTCCTAAATATTTGATATAAATTGTGAAAAGTATCTCTCCACTTACTTTGTATATTCTCCACTAATCAAAGGCAGAAAACTGTTTCTGATAGTTTCACATTACAAAATTAAAAACTTCAATTGTCTCCTCCATAGCCCTAGCAAAACCAAGTTTACTTGAACATGCTTACACATACAGAGATCTATTTCTTCAGTTGCCCAAATTATGAAATTATCTCTCATTTTTTGCTACTCTTCATAGGTTTCAACTGGCATAGTTAGCAAGGCATTTATCTTATCATGGGTTTAAAATAGAATGTTGACCTTCATATGCATTTGTTTTTAGTGGATGCCTGTCAGTTTTGATTTACACCAACACCCAAGTATTCCTAAAGTTGAATAAAAGTTTTCTGGATAATTTCACACATGACATTCAATCAGTTCTACATTTTTATGTAGGACTAGTTTTTCCCAAATAAACTGTGAAGTAATGAACTTCTTCCTTTTTTGTTTTAAATATTTAATTTACTATAAATAAGTTCAGAGTTCCCACATATTCTGGATGAGCGATATAAAACAAAATCACTTGATACTTCCTCTTTCAATGTTACTTTAAGGGAGACATCAGTAAAGACATGAGAGCTAAGGTAGACTCTTGGTAGGAACTGAATTTGATGATGTCTAAGATGTTCTTGCTCTCTCCCCATAGATATAAGGCAGAGATATATTTGAAACTCTCCCAGAATATTTAGTTTCCCCTCCCCCAGCTGGCCCATATCTGGACATTTTATTTACTGGATATATTTACTTAAACACTCTCCAGATGATAATTTACCTAGATTAAAATATAATCTCTCAATTTGTGTTTCATCATAACTGTAAAATATTCTTTGTCAAATATATACCTCTCCTAGTCATTATCTGTTTTTCAAATCTGATAGGTAATATTTTTTTCAAGAACAAATTATGATGGGAACCGAGTTGTTTATTGTCTAAAATATGACACTGAAATTGTTTGCTGTTCTGTCTCTTCTTCTTCTTTAAGATTTTATTTATTTATTTGAGAGAGACAGGAAGAGTGCACATGTGTGTGTGAACACACAAGCAGAGGGGAAGGACAGAGGGAGAAAGAGAGAGGAAGAAGCAGACTCCCAGTTGAGCAAGGAGCCCAATGTTAGGCTTGATCCCAAGACCCTGAGATCATGACCTGAACCAAAAGCAGCTGCTTAAGCAACTGAGCCACCCAGGTGCCTCCTGTCTTGTCTTCTCTTAATTAGCTCCTCTATTTCTGAATTTCTTAAATTGACTTTTATGTGGCAGAGTTTTTTCATGCACTTGAATAAACAAAGATAAATTGTTTCTTCTGCTCTAAGAACCAGACCTCCTAGTATTCACAAGCACCCATAAAAATGTATAAACACAAATATGTACACAACATGCACACATACACACAGGATTATGTACCCTACATTTTGGGGTTTTTAGATTCCCTAACAGGGAAATGATTGGGATTACATATACCAAACAGAGCACTAGACATGTTAAGTAAAAATATGTGGTACATGATCAGATACACAGACTATGGAATTTAATCCTTCCCATTTATTTCTGGTTACACTCTAGAGTTTGAATTTCAACTGTACAGGGGATATTCTTCTGTCCTCTTGTCTTTATGTCAGTTTTCTTATTAGGGATAGTGGCAGCAGGTTAAGGCTGGTTCTGTTTCTTGTACCATGCGATGCTCAGGAGAGGAAAACTCAAAGTGAGGAGTGTCCTTAATCTTGTTTTCTTTTTCAAAAAAATTAAATATAATTGACATAAAACACTCTGTAAATTTAAGGTGTATGGTGTGTTAATTTGATGCATTTATATATTACAGTATGATTACGACCATAGTTTTTTTTTCCCTATCATGTTACATAATTATCAATTTCTTTTTTGGGGTGAGAACACTTAAGATATTGTTTTTAAGCAATTTTGAAGTATATAATATTGTACTGTTGACTAAAATAATTGCTTCTTTCTGAATTAGAATGAGGGAAGATCAAAATAAACATAAAACGTTAAAAAAATTTTCTTTTGCATTTTACCAGAAATCTGGACAAAGGGAGAAGAGGAGAAAAATTCAATAATGGGAAGTCAATAATTTTATCTGCAAGAGGATTGTGTAAAAGTTGTGGCAGGAAGAATGGCTATGCTTAATGACACCCTTTTCCATCCTTCTTCTTTCCTCCTCTTGGGTATCCCAGGGCTAGAAGATGTGCACTTCTGGATTGGATTTCCTTTATTCTTTATATATCTTGTTGCACTCCTGGGGAATGCTGTTGTCTTGTTTGTGATCCAGACTGAGCATAGTCTCCATGAGCCCATGTACTACTTTCTGGCCATGTTGGACTCCATTGACCTAGGCTTGTCCACAGCCACCATCCCCAAAATGCTGGGCATCTTCTGGTTCAGACTCAGGGATATATCTTTTGAAAGTTGCCTTTCTCAGATGTTCTTCATCCATTTCTTCACTGTAATGGAGAGCATTGTGTTGGTGGCCATGGCCTTTGACCGCTACATTGCCATTTGTAAACCCCTTCGGTATAGCATGATCCTCACCAGCAAAATCATTAGCATCATTGGAGGCATTGCTATTCTGAGGAGCATATGCATGGTGACCTCACTGGTGTTTCTCCTCCTGAGGCTTCCCTTCTGTGGCCACCATATCATCCCTCATACCTACTGTGAACACATGGGCATTGCCCGTCTGGCCTGTGCCAGCATCAAAGTGAACATTCTGTTTGGCCTTGGCAACATTTCTCTCTTACTGTTGGATGTGCTGCTTATAATTCTGTCCTATGTCAGGATCCTCCATGCTGTGTTCTGCCTGCCCTCCAGGGAGGCTCGACTCAAAGCTCTCAACACCTGTGGTTCCCACATTGGTGTTATCTTAGCTTTTTTCACACCAGCATTTTTCTCTTTCTTGACACACCGATTTGGCCACAATATTCCTCAATATATCCACATTGTTTTGGCCAACCTATATGTGGTTGTTCCACCGGCCCTCAATCCTGTAATCTATGGGGTCAGGACCAAGCAGATTAGGGAGCGAGTCCTGAGGGTTTTCCTCAAGACAGATAGCTAACCAGTCAGAGGTCCTGGAAGGGCTGTGTTAGATTTCACATTTCCTGCATTGTAAAAAGTAGAGTTACTTTTTATATAACCCAGTAGGAATGAGGATCAATTACAGGAGAGTATTGAGACCAATATTATTTATCCAGAAACAGAAACTTTTCTTTAAGAATAATAATGAGAGTATTGGTGATGACATTGAATTTTGTATATAAATCTAGTTTTACAAGTACTTCATTTATTTTGCTGGATCCTCAAGATAGTACTATAAAATATATAACACTTTCTCCACTTTTGAGGTGAATATATTGATGTTTGGAAAAGACAAGTGATTTATTCAAATTTCATCATTAGTAGGAAGTAGTCATATAAGCCAAAAAGGTGTCTTCAAGTTGCAATCCTTTTATATTCCAAGGGGGTTATTAATTGCGAATGCAGAATAACATTGATAATATCTGAGAGATTATAAACAAGTAATGTGGCAGGTAGAATTATAAAAAATAATAATATGCTATACTAATATAACATATCAATGTATTCTAAATGCAGTGTATATATAGAAAGATATCAATACATTATTTTTTAAACATATATGCATATAGTGTTCACCATAATCTGACTCAGTAGTTATATCATTTTCCCCATGTATATAGGGAAGCTGGCATAGTCATGAAATTAGAAATTAAATAGAGGAAAAAGGAAATAAGGGAGCCTTAGACTGGCTTATGCATTCATAAATTAATATATACTTAATATATGGATTATTTCTAAATGATATATAATATAATAATTATCTATATGGATCTATATATCTGTATTAAATTCTGGAATGTTTCATGTGTCTATTTTTGATATTAGAACAGGCAAGGACACAATCTATTGTCTTTAAGCACTTACACTAGGGAAGTTGGTTCTGAATTAGTTCAGAGAGATAAATAAATTTCAGAGAAATAAATTTTTTGAAAGGTGTGGTCATTAGCTATTCCATTCATAGAAGACTCTGAAAGATTCTGGAGGAAGACTTTTTTAAGAAGATCTTGAGTAAATGCTCTTTATATCTACTTCAAGTGCCATTTATATAGTTAAGATAGAGAAATAGAGAAATAGGCAGTTGACTATACTGGTGGCATGCTGAGGAATATATAAAGCAAGATTCTTAATTCAGCTGTGATGCAGTGATCTCCTGGAGCAAGCAGTCATTATGTCAAGCTCTAGGTGACCAGATAAAAGCAGGATGCACTGTGCAGAAATATCTGTGACTTCTATCCATAGACACTGAAATAGTAGAGCACTCTCTGCCCTGGAAGCAGGGGAAACCACAAAGTTTTGATTCATGAATGGGAAGGTGAGCTGACAGCTTCACTTAAGTCTTTTTGCTTTTGAGTTTCCTTAATAGAAAAGTAAACCAGACTTGGTGCAGTTATCAAAAATTTCAAATCACAAACTGGTTACCTTAGGATAGTAGGATAAACACTAATGGAGTTGGCAGAGACCAAAGCTGAGGTTAGTGTGATGGAACAGGGAGACTAGAAGGCATTTCTAGATTGTTGCATCCTGTTCTATGTCCAAATATTTTCCAGTACTTGGGTCTATGCTCAGTTTCTGTTCTTTTCTTGTAGCAGGTTTCAGGGAGTGATGACATTGAACATCTTGCTCCTTTGGCTGTAGCTGCGGTATTAATTGCTATGTGAATCTTCTCTCTCTAGGGCTGGATCAGTGACACAGATCAGGCAGTTATTGGTGGAATTTAGGCTGGGAGATTGTGGAAGTACTTGATGGTTCCATTCTTAGAGAATATTCTCAGACCATGGTAATGTGCCTGAGTCTACTCCAAAGGAACCTATGTGGGCATGGCAGTTGCAGGAGAATTTGGAGAGAGACAGAGCTCAGCCTGGTAGGGGGAAGGGTATAGAAAGAAGGGATTCCAAAAAATGTGGTTAAAGAAAAGAGAAATAACCTGATCAAAAGTATAATGGATGCATAAAAAGGATTGCAGGAGTGAACTGCTAGATATGTATTCTTTCACAATCACATTCAGAGAAAAGTTCCAGAGATCTCAAATATATTTCCATTACTATTTTTCTCTGTGTCTTCCTCTGGTTTTGTTTTGTCTTTCTGTCTCTGAATTAGTAGCTGTAACTGTTTAAAAATATGTGTTCTGTGTATGTGTATGTGAGTGCTTATGTGTGTGTTTAAGTGTGTGCATGTGTTCATAGGAGGGAAAGAGTAGGTGGTGTTTAAATTGACAAGAGTGGATTGAATGTATTATCTCTCAACCATTGAAACAACACTTCTATATAGTGATGGGCAAGATTTTTCTCTAACTTTCCTCCTCCAAAATAATTTCTAAATCCATGGGACACAACATATATTAATGGGGAAGAGGCATATAACATATTAACCAGAATGATAAATAGAACATGTGTCAGGTTAGGTGTGATATGCAGGGTTTATTAGGGAATTGCTGAGAAGTATTCCTGGACATTATGAACTCTCTGATGAAATTATTTAAAAAATGATCACTAAACATTATAATGGTGGTAATGAGGAACAGAGAAAGTTTGGCAAGTGAAAGGTACTCTATAGGCTGAGGAAATATGAAATAACACTGAAGGTTCAAGGACTTCTCTGATGGACCAATTGATGTAAAGATAAATTCTCCCAGGTGAGTTTTAAGATACTGGCATTGGCCAAAGAATAGATACCTTTACATGAAAGGCTGTACCCTGTAGATGATATAGACCTAATGAACCCTTTAAGCAGAGAACAGAGAGAACTGGACTTAAATTTTAGAAAATTATTTTGGCGTCTTAAAGAATGAGCTAGAGAGTGCTTGATACCCTCAGATACTTGAGCCTGAACTGTTTTTGTCAGTTGTAGAATTCTGGCTATGTTATTCTATTATAGAAAATCTGACCCTAAAGAAATCCCTTATCTATTCCTCTGTTTTATCCCATTTATGTGAGAAGATCATGTACCTTATCCTTTGCATTTTGTGCGTTCATCAAAAACAATCATCTGTCACCTCGCTACAGTGTCTCTACAGATGAACATAAAGGTCTTCTTCCTCAGAACCTGACAATAAGCGTCCCTCCCCCCGCCAGCACTTACTACTGGTGTCCCTTTAGCTAAGTAATCCGAGAAACATGAGAATTAACTTCTTTCTAAGCAACTAATTTAGTCTTTGAAACTCTTGAAGGATTAACTCTCTAAAATGAGGGTTAGTATAGAATGCTGTGGGTTCTCGAGCTTCAGGGGAATTTTCAGAAGAGGTACTCAACATTAGGCACAGGTCTGGGTCTCAGAGAAAGAAAATATGAGGAATAGATCTTTTAGATATTCAAGTGAATTTTAGAGTGCAAGAAGAGATTAGTTGTATAGAAATGGATGGAAGAAAGGAAGCAAAAAAATACATACTTTTGAGATAATTTTTGATAATACTTTGCATATTTAATCTCAATCCACAGACTATTTTGTATTTTAGATTTCATTAAGGAGAATTTCATATTTATGATTTTTCACCTATTTGTTTTAAATTTGTTATTTATTTATTTATTTATTTTTAAGTTTTTATTTAAATTCCAGTTACCATACAAAATGATACTATTGTCAGGTATACGATACAGTGATTCAACACTTTCATATAGCATCCTGTGCTCATCACAAGAAGTGCCCTCTTTAGTCCCCATCACCTATTTCACCCACCCCCCTACCCACCTCCCTTCTGGGAACCATCACTTTGTTCTTTATAGTTGAGTGTGTTCCTTGGTTTGTCTCTCTCTCTTTTCCCTTGGTTTTATTTCTTAAATTCCACATATGAGTGAAATCATATGGTATTTGTCTCTCAACTGACTTATTTTATTTAGAATTATGTTCTGTAGTTCCTTCCATGTTGTTGCAAATGGCAAGAGTTCATTCTTTTTTACTGGGTGGGTAACCTCTCAAGAAGAGTAACCTCTTCTTTGTTCACTCATTGTTTGATGGATACTTGGGCTCTTTCCATAATTTGACTATTGTTGATAGTGCTGCTATAAACATTGGGATGCATGTATCCCTTTGAATTAGTATTTTTGTATTCTTTGGGTAAATACCCAGTGGTGCAATTGCTGGATTGTAGGGTAGTTCAATTTTTACTTTTTAAAAAGGATTTATTTATTTATTTTAGAGTGAGAGAGAAAGAGAGAGCACATGCACAGGGGAGGGGCAGAGGGAGAGGGAAAGAGAGTTTTAAGATCCAACCTGGGGTTGGATCTTATGACCCTGAGATCAGGACCTGAGCCAAAGTCAAAAGTTGGATGCTCAACACATTCTGCCCCCCAGGTGTCCCCTATTTTTAACTTTTGAGGAACCTCCATACTGTTTTCCAGAATGGCTGCACCAGTTTGCATTCCCACCAACAGTGCAAGAGGGTTTCCCTTTCTCTGCATCTTTGCTAACACCTCTTATTTCTTGTGTTGTTGATTTTAGCCATTCCATCTGTCTATTACTTTTTGCTTTGAATGTTTTGAGGTTATATTTTGAAGTGGATAAATATTCTTGATTCTCTTGTATCTTCTATCTCTTCCTTTTAATAATTATTACCTTGAATTCTGTTGTTTCATAACAGGTCTACTGGTACACCACCATTTATCTCATTTCATTTTTTCAGTACTTCAAAAAAATTAGCAGCGCTTTGTCATTTAAAAATGTTTTATGAAAAATTTGTCATCCATACACAAAATTGAAAGAATAGGGTTTCAAACAACCTATTAATGTTCAAGAGTTATTAGTATTTTCACATGTAATTTTCACACATGCATATACAAATACATGCACATGTAATTTCTGAAACATGTTAAGGTAAATTACTGATATTATGATACTGCACACACAAATGCTTCAGTATACTTGTCTATAAAATGGATTTTTGTTATATAACCACTGTTCCACTATATGTGTCTCTGTATGTGTGTCTGTGTGAAGTGACTTGAAGGCACTAGGTAGTTTTCTATGTATTATATAATATTTTTATATTTTTATTGTATGTGGAATCAGGAACTCTTATTAAGACTATTGTATAAGTGGTGCTCTGAGCTCAACATTGAGTCACATTAGGATATAGAGAAAATTTCATTATTCCATTATTAATAATGCTAGATTTGATTAATGATAAAGTGACAATGTGACTTCTTTGTAAAGCTCATTTTAGCTGCACCTGTTTCTGGGCATGGTTATCTGCTTCTTATAAAACCCAAGTTTGTTTCTTAATGTGACAGCAAATTTATCTAGGGATAAAATAGGCTAGGAAGGAGGGAGAGCTGAGGATAGAATTTCTTATAATGCCAAACATTAACTAAAAGCACAGTAAGCATAGAAAATGTACAAATCACAGGTAAGCAGCTCAATAAATTTCCATAAAGTGATAAAATCCATGTAACAACAACTCATCAGAAACAGAATTTACTAGCAAACAAAAAACTCAATTGGATGTTCAGTTTTATATGCCGCTTGACTGGATCACACAGTGCTCAGATATTTGGCTAAAAATTATTTTTGTGTGTGTCTGTGAATGCATTTCTGCATGAGATTAACACTTGAATCAGTAGACTGAGTAAAGCAGATTGCCCTCCCCACTGTGGATGGGTCTCATTCAATCTGGTGAAGGCCTGAATGAAATAAAAGATTGAGTAGGAATTCTTTTTCCGATCTTACTTTGAGTTGGGTCATAGTCTTTCCTGCCTTCAGTCTTGGACTCAAATTCAGGCAGGAATTACACCATTGGCTCTCTTGGTTCTCAGGGCCTTAGACTCAGACTGGAACATATACTGTCAGCTCTCTTTGTTCTCTGGCCCATGATGTAGGACCAGAACTATACCATTGGCTCTCCTGGGTCTCCAGCTAGTTGGCCGCAGATCTTAGTGAGTCCATTCCTTATGGATGAGTCCATTCCTTACAATGTTAATCACTATCTCTATGTTTGTGTGTGTGTGTGTATGTGTGTGTGTGTGTGTGTATTTATCAATTGATTGGTCAATCTATCATCTATCACTTATTGTTTCTGTTTCTCTGGAGAACTCAGACTAATATGCCCCCTTTGCAGTCCCTACCTACCAAAAAAAAAAAAAAAAGCAAAAACAAAACAAACAAGCAAAAAAAACCCAACAGAAAAACCCGACTATCCTAATTTCTATTACTGTCTACCTGTTTTGTCTAGTTTTAACTTTATATAAATGAAACCATTATTCTATGGTCACATTTATATCTGGATTTTAAAAATTCAACTCTTGGGGTGCCTGGATGGTGTAGTCAGTTGAGTGTCTGACTCTTTGTTTCAGCTCAAGTTGTGATCTCAGGGTCCAGACATCAAGCTGCACATTGTGCTCCACACTCAGCGTGGAGTCTGCTTGAGATTCTCTCTTCCTCTCCTCCTGCTCAGCTCTCTCTATCTCAAATAAATCCATAAATCTTATAAAAAATTAAATTCTTTAATGAGATCCATTCTGGCCATTGCTTGTAGGAGTGATTCATTTATTTCCATTGTTGTACTTTACTGTCCAGTGTGAATATACCATACTTTATCAATCTATCTACTGTTGACATTAAGGTTGCTTCCATTTTTAGCCTGTAGTAGGCAACCTCAAAAATGGCTCCTACTGATCCCTACCTCTCACTACTGATGTCCTATGTAATCCTCTCTCCTCGGTTGTGAATTTTAGTGACTCACTTCTAGCAAATCAAATGGGACAGAGTTGATGGGATGTCGCTCCCAAGTTTTGGTTTCAAAAGGACTATAGCTTTTATTTTGAGCAATTTGCTCTCTCTAGCCCACTCACTCTGAGAGGAGCTAACAAGGAGCTGCTTCCTAGAGACACCCACAAGGCAAGGAAAGTACATATGGATGAATACCTCACCAGGACCTGCAGTTTTCAATGGCCATATGGTTTCTTGGTAGTGCATGCCCCTCAGTGAACACTGAGATGACTGTGGCTCCCACTGCCTCATACCTCTTACCTTTTATCCCTCCATTTTTTTTTTAAATTTTGGCAAAATTCACATAACACAAAATTTACCATTAACCATTTTTAAGTGTACAATTTAGTGTTACTGAATATATTTATAATGTTTTGTAGCCAATACCAGCATCCATTTCCTTTATGCTTTCCATCTTATAAAACTGAAACTCTATACCCATTAAATAACAACTCCCCACTACTCACTTGCACAGGCCTTGGCAATCACCATTTTATTTTCTGTCTCTTTGATTTGGACTACTCCACAAATGAGCTACTGGAACTTCATCCAGATAAAAAGCTTCTGCACAGTAAAGGAAATAGTCAACAAAACTAAAAGGCAACCTACAGAATGGGAGAAGATATGTGCAAATGACATAACAGATAAAGGGCTGATAGCCAAGATCTATAAAGAACCTCTCAAACTCAACACCCAGAAAACAATCCTGTCAAGAAATGAGCAGAAGACATGAACAGACACTTCTCCAAAGAAGACATACAAATGGTTAACAGACACATGAAAAAATACTCCACATCACTTGCCATTAGGGAAATACAAATCAAAACCACAAGAGGTACCACCTTACACCAGTTAGAATGGCCAATATTAACAAGGAAACAAGTGTTGGCAAGGTTGTGGAGAAGGGGAAACCCTCTTACACTGTTGGTGGGAATGCAAGCTGGTACAGCCACTCTAGAAAACAGTATTGAGGTTAAAAATAGAGCTACCTTATGACCCAGCGATTGCACTACTGGGTATTTACCCCAAAGATACAGATGTAGTGAAAAGAAAGGGCTCCTGAACCCCAATGTTCATAACAGCAATGTCCACAATAGCTAAACTGTGGAGGGAACCAAGATGTTCTTTGACAGATGAATGGATAAAGAAGATGTGGTTCATATATGCAATGGAATAATACTCCGCCATCAAAAAGGATAAAAATTACGCTTTGCATTGACAAGGATGGAACTGGAAGGTATTATGCTAAAATGAAATAAGTCAAGCAGAGAGAAACAATTATCATGTGGTTTCATTAATATGTAGAACATAAGGAGAAGGGCAGAGGACAATAGGGGAAGGGGGGGGAAACCTGAATGGGAAGAAATAAGAGAGGGAGACAAATCATGAGAGATTCTGGACTCCAGGAAACAAACTGATGGTTGCAGACGGGAGGGTGGTGAGGGGATGTGTTACCTGGGTGATGGGCATTAAGGAGGGCATGTGGTCTGCTGAGCCCTGGGTGTTACATGCAACTAATGAATCATTGAGCAATACAACAAAAACTAATAATGTACTATATGTTGGCTAATTGAACTTAATAAAAACATTAAAAAATAAAAATCTCATATAATTAGAATCATATTTGTCCTTTTGTGACTGGCTTCTTTTACTTAGCATGATGTCTTCAAGGTTTATCCATGTTGTAGCATGTGTCAAAACTTCTTTCCTTTTTAAGGCTGTATAATCTTCCATTGGATGTGTATAGCACGTGATGTTTACCACTCATACATCAATAGACATTTGAGTTGCTTTCATGTTTTAGCTATGGTGAATAATGATGCGGTGAATACAGATGTACAAATATCTCTTCAGGTCCCTTCTTTCAATTTTTTGTGCATCTATCTGGAAGTGGAATTGCTGGATCATATGGTAATTCTATTTGTAATTTTTTGAGGAACCACCATACTGTGTTCTACAGTAGCCGCACCCTTTTGCTTTCCCACCAATAGAGAATAAGAGTTCAAAGTTGTTCATACCCTTGCCAATACTTACTGTCTTTTGTATAATAGCCATCCTGATGGATATGATATCTCTTAATTTTGCAGTTATTAGTTTTTGTCTTTTAATAGGGACTAATCATCGGGTACAATTAGGAATAGAAACAGTAATAATTATTAACTCTATTTTGATCTGATCCGTGGGGAAAATATTTCAAATATTTTCAAGCATGGTGATGAGTGTGGGAATTTTAGGGATATAGGCACTCTGCATTATGCACATTTCTATTCTTATGTCTTTTTGGTGAGGTCGCTTCCCTAGTTTGATGTCAAGTAGCAAATTCATACAAATAAAGTTATATATGAAGAACTTTTATTCTATTCTATAATGTATTTTGGGAATTTATTCCATTTCTCTTTTTATGATTGATAAGTGTTTTTAAATTTTTAGTAGTTTTTCTGAAAAGTGATGTGCCTTGTAGATTTTTTGATTATAGTGTTTCTATTTTATTATTTGAATCATTTATGTTTGTTATTCTTTTCACCCTCTGGTAACTATTTTGCTATTTCTAATTAGTTAGAATGATACTTAAACTACTTATTTTCAGCATGCTTTCTTTCCAAATATATGCACTTAATGCATAGTCTTTTTCCTACAGACAATTGTAGTTTTATCAGACAAGTTTTTTGGTGCAAACACTTTCCAAATAACTCATGTGTACTTGCCCTGTCACCAATGAGGTATATGAAGAATTAAAAGACTTTTTTTTCCCTCAGAAATCTGGTGAGGGCAAAATATTATGAAAGAGAGAGTGATCAATATTGTGACATGCAAGAGAAGTCATAAAAAGGAGTGAGAAGAATAAAGGAGTCAGTTTACACTGAGCTATGAAAATAGGTGGCCCATTAAGACATTGAGAAGAGAGCAAGGAGTAGGAAATATATTCCAGTGTGTTTAGATTCCTCCTTTTGGAAATGATTTATTATTCATTCCTTAAGAAATATTATTTTGTAATCACTATGTTACAGACACTCCTCTAGTAACTGAATATACAACTATGATGATAGCCATGGTCTCTACCTTCTGGGAACTAATAACCTTGTGAGAATGTGAAAAAAATAAATGAATATAATATAGCCTTACATAGGTATAAATATGTTCTAGAAAAATTAGCAGGCAAAGTAAAGAAATGGAGTTTTAAATACAAAGGTCAGGCAGGGCTTCTTTGAGGAAGAGGTATTTGAAGAAGGACTGAATGAAGAGAGAGAACAAGACTTCTGAAAGCATTGGAGAAGGGTGTTCCAGGTTGTGTAAACACAAAGGTAAAATAACTGGGATGAAAATGATCTGATAATATTTGAGGAAAGGTACCAAGTATCATGTGGCTAGAGTGGAGTGAAAGAAGGAGTGAGTGGCAGGAGGTGGCTTTGAAAAGCACTTCAAATGCAAATTGACCATCTGAAGAAGTTTAGATTGGATAATGTGAATAAAAGAAGGGGATGGATAGATTAGCAGTTTCATTCCATGGAGTAACTGTATCCGGGGGATAGCTTAAATGGTAAACTTGAATATTATTATAAGGAAGAGTGAAAGAACAAAGGAAAGAGAGAGAAGGAGGATTGGTGGACAAGGTAATGAATATAAGAAAAGTTCAAGGCTAATGAACCAGGTGTAAGTGGCTTTTAGATGTAATTTGGAAAGAAGAAATCATATAAATTCTACCATCTTGGCAAAAGAAGTGATTACTTGGAAAAAATAACGAAGAGATTCTCTAGTGACTATTAATTAAACTATGTCAAAGTCTCAATGATACAATAGTACCCATCCCAGGGGAAGCAGAGCTTTAATAAAAATATAAATACCTTGTCTTCAGTACATTAAATAGTATGCTCCACAAAGCTGCCAAGTGGTGTTACAAAGTATCACTTCTTAGGGATTGAAAGATCAGGGTAAGTCATATCAAGATTGAAGTGTGGAATACAGTGGGAGAGATGGGGAAGGGCTTATGCCAAATCCATATAGATAGATGGAGGGAAAGTCAAAGTATGAAGAGGGAAAGCACAATCACATTCATGACTTCCCACAGCTACACATGTTTTCCTAAATATGTGTATACCTAAATATGTATATACCTAAATATTTCCTAAATATGTGTATATGTGTAACTGAAGTCTCATAGGAAAACCAACAGGACAGTGAAGCTAATGAGGAAGACGCACTGATAGATCCTGTATCCATTTAGCTGTTGTTGCTGAATTCATATATATGTGTCAAATATGATAGCAAGAGGGAAAGGGTGGACTTCATTTCTTCTAAAAAGTACCAAGTATAGTAAAGAGAACCAATAAATATATTTTTGAATGCAAAAATTTGTCAAGAAATTATTTATGAAGCATGGACTTAAGGGATAGAGTTTTGTAAAAATACAACCCAAGATTAAGGTTTTGAAGCAGCTGATAAAGGGAATGATGACCATGAGATTGAGGGTTTAAGCAGAGATAAAATGAGAGCACGCATATATCTCTTCTCACCCTCCTCAGATACCTGTCATGGAATGAGGCATGTATGTGGGCTCTGGTGGAGATAATTGGAATAGAGTAGAGTAAGAAGATTTAAGGTTGGAGGAAATGACTCTAGAAAATTCCAGGAAGGACCTTCGCATTAAAAATTCAGAGAGGAAGGACTGGGATGTAGTCTTATTTCTGGAGGGAAAGTCAAAGTATGAAGAGGGAAAGCACAATCACACTCATGACTTCCCACAGCTACACATGTTTCCCTAAATATGTGTATGCCTATAACCAACTGAAGTCTCATAGGAAAACCAACAGGATGGATGATCGAGGCTGTAGGATACATAAATAAATAATGAAATAATAGGTCTATACACATTTGCGGGCTAATTAAGTGACTGGGTGCTTTCAGCAGTATTTGTAGACTTAGAAATGATGTTTTCTCAGAAACAAAAGAAGTTCCATTTATAAGGAATCATTTGGGGGACACCTGGGTAGCTCAGTTGGTTGAGTGTTGACTCTTGGTATTGGCTCTGGTCATGATCTCAGGGTTGTCAGATTGAGCCCTCCATTTGGGCTCTGCACTCAATGGGAGTCTACTTGAGGATTCTCTTCTTCTGCCCATCCCCCACTATTTCTCTCTCTCTCTCTCTCTCTCTCTCTCTCTTTCTCAAATAAATAAATCTTTAAAAAATCTTTTGGAAAATCCACAGTTATAAGTGGGATAAATTTATTTTCTTGGGACATGGCTTATTTCATTTTTTGTTTGTATTTTATGCAGCTGTAATAGTGACTGAGTTAATGAGCATCGAAGAGTCCAAGGACCTTTATTAACCTAGCTCAATCTCTGTAAAAAGTCATAAAGAGGACCAAGATTATAGGATTATGTTCTGGCAGGATACTGTGCTTTCTTTCTTTACTTTATCCTTGTGCTTTCCATTTTGAACAAAATTTCTTCTCTTCCTCCTCATCTCCCTCCCCCTGGTCGTTTTCTCCTCCCCCTCCCTCTCCCTTTCCCCCTCCCGCCTATGCTCTCTGTCTCTCTCTCTCTAAAATAAATAAATAAATCTTAAAAAATAATAAAACCTATGTTAAGACCCAAGCAGCCAATT
>LNAC01001271.1:126513-261753 GCA_002007465.1 Ailurus styani
TTGTGGTTGAGTTCTAGTTTCAGAGCATTATGGTCTGAAAATATGCAGGGAATGATCCCAATCTTTTGGTACCTGTTGAGACCTGATTTGTGACCCAGAATATGGTCTATTCTGGAGAATGTTCCATGTGCACTGGAGAAGAATGTGTATTCTGTTGTTTTGGGATGGAATGTTCTGAATATATCTGTGATGTCCAACTGGTCCAGGGTGTCATTTAAAGCCTTTATTTCCTTGTTGATCTTTTGCTTTGATGATCTGTCCATTTCAGTAAGGGGGGTGTTCAAGTCCCCTACTAATATTGTATTCTTGTCAATGTGTTTCTTTGATTTTGTTATTAATTGGTTTATATAATTGGCTGCTCCCATGTTAGGGGCATAGATATTTATGATTGTTAGAACTTCTTGTTGGGCGGTTCCTTTTATTATGATATAGTGTCATTCATCATCTCTTATAGTATTCTTTGGCTTAAAATCTAATTTATCTGATGTAAGGATTGCCACTCCATCTTTCTTTTGCTGTCCATTGACATGGTAAATTGTTTTCCACCCCCTCACTTTAAATCTGGAGGTGTCTTTGCATGTAAGATGACTTTCTTGTAGACAGCATATCGATGGGTCTTGTTTTTTTATCCATTCTGATACCCTGTGTCTTTTAGTTGGGGCATTTAGTCCATTTACATTCAGAGTAACTATTGAGAGATATACATTTAGAGCCATTGTATTGCCTGTAAGGTGACTGTTACTGTATATTGTGTTTCTTCCTTTCTGGTCTATGTTTCTTTAAGGTTTCTTTGCTTAGAGGACCCCTTTCAATATTTCCTGTAGGGCTGGCTTGGTGTTTGCAAATTCCTTGAGTTTTTGTTTGTCCTGGAAGATTTTTATCTCTCCTTATATTTTTAGTGACAGCCTAGCTGGATATAGTATTCTTGGCTGCAGATTTTTCTCGTGTAGTGCTCTGAATATATCATGCCCCTCTTTCTGGCCTGCCAGGTTTCTGTGGATAGGTCTGCCGTCAGTCTAATATTTCTACCATTGTATGTTATAGACCTCTTGTCCTGAGCTGC
This sequence comes from Ailurus styani, assembly GCA_002007465.1. Lineage (NCBI taxonomy): Eukaryota > Metazoa > Chordata > Mammalia > Carnivora > Ailuridae > Ailurus > Ailurus styani. Next base: position 127,577 of record LNAC01001271.1, read on the forward strand.
TTTCAGGATTTTCTCTTTGTCACTAAGACTTGTAAGTTTTACTATTAGATGATGTGGTGTGGACCTATTTTTATTGATTTTGACGGGGGTTCTATGTGCCTGCTGGATTTTGATGCTTGTTCCCTTCACCACATTAGGGAAATTCTGTATTAAAATTTGCTCCAATATACCTTCTGCCCCCCCTTCCTCTTCTGGGATCCCAATTATTCTAATATTGTTTCGTCTTATGGTATCAGTTATCTCTCGAATTCTCCCCTCATGGTCCAGTATTTATTTGTCTCTCTTTTCATCTTCTTCTTTTTTCTCTGACATCTTGTCTTCTAAATCTCTAATTCTGTCTTCTGCTTCATTTATCCTAGCAGTAAGAGCCTTCATTTTCAATTGCACCTCATTAATAGCTTTTTTGATTTTAGCTTGGTTAGATTATAGTTCTTTTATATCTCCAGAAAGGGTTTTTATTTCTTTAGGGATGGCTTCTCTATTATCTTCCATGTTTTTTTCGAGCCCATCCAGCACCTTAAGAATCGTCATTCTGAACTCTAGTTCTGTCATATTACTAATGTCCACATTGACTGGGTCCCTAGCCTTCATTACTGTCTCTTGTTCTTTTTTGTGTGTTGATTTTTTCTGCCTTGTATTTTATGCAGATAAGAATATATGGATGAGAGAACAAAATACTAATGGGTAGCAATGACCCCAGAGAAATATACACTAACCTACTCAGAAGAGACCTGGAACTGGGGAGAAAAGAAAGAGGAAAAAACCAAAAAACAAAAACAAAAAAAAACCAAAATCATACAAACAAAAACAAAACAAAACAAAAATAAAACAAAATCCTATGTATATCTCTATTATCTATTTCTGTTTCTATATCTATGTCTGTCTCTGACTCTATCTCTATCTCTATTTCTAACTATTAGACTGGTGAATTGAACAGACCCTATATGTATACAAAAAAAATAGGTTAAATACAATGAAGTGATAAAATATGATTATAACAATGAAAATTAGAAAGGATTAAAAAGTGTTGTTAATATATAATAGTTAAGAACGTTAATATAGGAAAATGGAAAAAATTTAAAAGAAAAAAGGAAGAAAAATAATTCAAAGAAAAAAATTCAAAGAATTTAACTTTAAATGACTAAAGAATCATGGGAAAAAGCCTTTAATTCTCTGTATTGCTTTCCCCTTGCTCCAGAGTTCCACAATTCTCAGCAATCTTGAACTTGACTTTGACTGGATGTTTTTTTCCCATCTTCTGGGGGAGAGGCCTGTTGCTGTGATTCTCAAGTGTCTCTGCCCAAGGCGGATTCGCACCACCCTAGCCAGGGGCCAGGCTAAGTAATCAGCTCAGTTTCACTCTCGGGATCTTTTGTTCCCTGAACGCTTTCCATAGGGCTTTGAAGGACGTGACTGAAAATGGCGGCTCCCAGTCTCCGACCCGGATGAGCCGAGAGCTCGGGGCCTCACTTCTCAGTGCACCTCAGAGAAAAGCAGTCCCTCCCATCTCCTGGTCTCCGGCCACACTCTGAGCTCACCCAGCCTGTGACCAAGCGTCTCTCTCTCCGACACGGCCCTGTTTAGAATCTCCAAACCCAGTAGATTCCTGCAGCCACTCCCACACTGCTCCTCCCAGAGGAGGAAGGAGGGGTCTCTCTGGGTCTGCAGCCCCTGGGGTTCCCGCTCACAGAGCAGTGGCCCAGCTGTGCTTCAGATCACAGCCCAAGGTATCACCGAGATGAGAGACCCCTTCTCAGCTCAGCTCCCTCTCTCTTGTCGGCTTCTCTCTGATACCTGAGACTTCGGTCGTGCTCAGACACCCCTGGTCTTTTTGTGTCCCCATGGGTCCTGAGACCACACTGTCCCTGCAGGGCCTTCACCCCCCACTTGGTCTCTGGGGCAATGTCCCTCAGTGGAGCCAACTTCTAAGAGTTCCGAGTCTGTGCTCCTCTGCTAGCTCACTTGCTGGGAGCCGGCCCCTCCCCCCCGGGGTCTATCTTCCCATCACTTCAAATTCACTTTTCCACACGTCCTACCTTCTGGAACGTGGTCAATTTTCTGTTCCTAGAATCGCTGCTCTTCTTCTCTTTGATCTCCTTTATTAAGCAATTTATGAGGCAGACAGGACCCCATCTAGTAAGTGGAAGGGAGCTCTGGATATTAACCTCTTGTGGGATATGTCATTTGCATCCCATCCAGTTGGTTTTATTGATGGTTTCTTTTGCTCTCTTAAATAAATGTTGCTGGGAAAATTGAAAAGCTAAAACAAAAGAATGAAACTGGATCACTTTCTGACACCATACACAAAAATAAATGCAAAATGGATGACCACCTAAATGTGAAAAATAAAACCCAAAAACTCTTAGAAGAGAACATAGGCAGTAATTTCTTTGACATTGGCTATAACATTTTTCTAGATATGTCTCCTAAGAGAAGGAAAACAAAACCAAAAATAAATCATTGAGATTGCATCAAAATAAAAAGCTTTTGCATAGTAAAGGAAACCATGTATTTTGAATGAAATTATGTCTTTTTGAATGAAATTATGTCTTTCTATAGTTTTATAAAAATAAATATATAGCAGAAATCCTTTCAAATATTGCTTCTATGTCATTTTATATCTCTTTGCATCACATGATTCCAGTTAAACCTAAGTGACTTGGTTGCCTACTACTGTTTAAACAACTTTCTGTTTAGAGGCATAAAGGCATGATAAAAACTAACTCATCTCATAAGTTTTATTGACTGAGAATTTAGAATGTTTAAGCAGGGAGTGTTCTTTGCTTCATACTGTTTAGGACCTCAGATGTAATCATTCAAATTTCTGAAAGTGACCCATGAAACTGGTAGCTGGAACTGGTGGGCTTTCAAGTAATTTCTGCGATCATGTCTGGCTTCTAGGCCAGGATAGTTGAAGGGCTCATCTCTCTTGTCCAGAGAACCTGCATGTAGTTTCTCCAGTATGGTGGTCTCAGGATCAACCTTCTTACAAAGGCCCAAACAAGTAGTCTCTTCCCAGTTATAAGATGGAAGTTTCATGATCTATTAAAACCAATTCTGAGTAATTATATAGCATTGCCTTCACCATACTGTATTGTTTTAAACAGCTATCTGTCTCCACAAACTCAGAGAGAGAAGAATCAGGCACTTTTTGATGAGTGAAGTGTCAATATTTTTTAAAGAACACAGGCCACCCTTTCACAATAAAACACTCAGCAAATTAGGAATTGAAGAGAACTTCTCACCATAAAGGACATTTATGAAAATTCCACAACTAACATTATACTCAATGATAAAAGACTGAATAGTTTTCCCCTAAGATCAGGAACAGGACAAGAATGCTTGTTCTCATTCTTGGTATTCAACATATTACTGAAAGTTCTGGCCAGAGCAATTAGCAATATGTACAAAAAACCTATTAGACTGAATGGCCACATTAACATATTCATATTTATCTGTAATAAAATATTCAGCAAAATTGCAGGAAAAAAAGGAAACACATAAAACCAATATATTTCTATACACTCTCAATAAGAAATACAAAAAGTAAAAAACAATTCCCTTTATACTAACATTAAAAGAATAACATACTCAGAAACACATTTAAACAAAATTTGCACAATGGAAATTATAAAACATTGATGAAATAAATGATAGAACTAAGTAAATGGAAACACATCCTTTGTCCATAGATTGAAGACTTAATAGTTAAGATGGCAATATTCTCCACAGCAATCTATAGATTCAGTGCAATTGCTATTAAAATTTCAGTAACCTTTCTTGCAGAAATAGAAACTCAGATCTTAAAATTCATATTGAATTGCAAGGAGTGCCAAATAGTCAAAATAAACAAAACAAAACAAAACAAAAAACACCAAGGTTGAAAGATTCACACTTCTGGGCACCTGGATGGCTCAGTGGGTTAAAGCCTCTGCCTTTGGCTCAGGTCATGATCTCAGGGTCCTGAGATGGAGCCCCGCATCAGGGTCCTTGCTCAGCAGGGAGCCTGCTTCCTACTTTCTCTCTGCCTGCCTCTCTGCCTACTTGTGATCTTGCTCTCTGTCAAGTAAATTAAAAAAAAATCATAAAAAAAATAAGATTCACACTTCCTACAAAGCTATGGTATTTAATACACTATGATGCTGGCATAAGGATAGACATACAGATGAATGGAGTAGAGATTAAGTTTAAGAAATAAACAAGTATATATACTTAAATATCTATGTTTATGACAATTCAAAAGAGGAACAAATAGTTTCTTTAAAGGTGGTAATGGAGGGTCATGATTTCAGGGTGCTGGGATCGAGCCCTGCATTGGGTTCCCTGCTCAGTGGGAAGTTTGCTTTTTCTTCTGCCTCTCCCCTAGTCCTGCTCATGCTCTTTCTCAAATAAATAAATAAAATCTTAAAAAAAATTGGTAATGGAGAAGCCAGATATCCACATGTAAAGGAATAATGTTGGACCTTTACCTTACATCACACATACAAAGAGAATGAAAATGAATCAAAGACCTAAATACCAGAAGGATAAATATGAAAATATTAGAAGAATACAAAGGAGTAAATCTTTGTGACCTTGAATTTGGCAATAGTTACTTAGATATAATGCCAAAAATAAGAAACAAGAGAAATTGGAGCTCATCGCAATTTAAAACGTGCATGAAATGACACCTCAAGAGAGTAAAAAGAGAAACTAAAATGGGAAAAGTTGTTTGCAAACCATACATTTGAAAGAGGTCTAGCACCCAGAATATATAAACAACCCTTTCAAGTCAACAACAAAAACACAAGCAACTTGATCAGAAAATGGGCAAAGAGCTTAAATAGACATTTCTTTAAATTGAATATGTAAATGGCCAACATGCCCTTGAAAAGGTGCTCAGTAACAATAGTCATTAGTGAAATGCAAATCAAATGAATGAGATTTCAGAAGACATACAATGAAAGCTGTAATAATGATTTTTTAATAGGCAAAATAAGCAAGTATTGACAAGGATGTAGAGAAGTGGGATTCCTCATATATATATATATATATAGATATAGATATAGATATAGATTTTTTTTTGGAATGTAAAACAGTGCAGGTTCTGTGGAAAATAACTGAGTGATTCCTCTAAAATTCAAACCTAGACTTACATAGGACCCCATTCCTGGATATATACTTGGAAGAACTGAAAACAGGCATCTGAACAAAAACTTCCATACCAATGTTTTTAATGGTACTACTTACAACAGCTAAAATGTAGAAGTAACTCAAGTGTTCATCAGTTAAAGAATGGATAAACAATATGTAGTATAACCATAGAATTGAGTAATATCCAGCCGTAAAAAAATAATAAAATACTGGCACATCCTGCTACTTGTATGAACCTTAAGATATTATGGAAGTAAAAGAAGCTAGATACAGAAGGCCATACATTGTGTGAAACCCAGAATAGGAAAATCCACAGTGACAAAAAGCAAAGTAATGGTTCCCAGGGCCTAGGGAAAAGGGGGAAATACGCAGTGGCTGCTTCATGAGTACAGGGTTTCCTTCTGAAGCAATAGAAATGCTCTGGAGCTAGATAGTGGTGATGGCAGCAAAACATTGTATCTGTTTTAAACGTCACTAATGGTAAAGTTTATGTGTATTTCCCCACGATTAAAAAAAAAACTAAGAATAACATCACAGCCTACCTTCTGGCCACAATTATTTACATTCCACCTTCATGTAAAACAAACAAATGTACAGAAATTTCTATCCCATTATACCATCATGCTTAGTCTCAAGGTACATTATCGCACTATTGAAATCAGTTTCAAGGTGTATCTGAGACTCTGTTTGCTTCATCGAGTATGATTTATCTTTGCACAGAGACCTGTGAACTCATGCAGAAAGTATCCTGCCCTACACACATCCAACATAGACTAATGAAACAGGCACAGCACAAATATATAAGACATTCCAATTCAATAAAGGGAAAATGAGAGGGACACAGTAATCACTGATCAATGGCCATGGAGAACATGTTTGCTGAATATTGCACTGGAAGTGATCCCTTATTGCTCTTGGTTTTGCCTCTGGGCTCTTGATTCCACCATCTGAGTCATACTTCCCTTTTTATATAATGTAGCTCATGTTGCCTCTTTGGTAAATGTTTTTCTCTTCCTTCTTGTCTGTCAAAATTTAGTTGTCCAATGTCTTCTTTTCCTTTAATACTATTTCTCTTTCATTCCAAACTGGTATAAGTTCTTTAAAATTTTGTGGGTTAAAAAAAAAAATTTGTGGGTTTCTTGTGTGTTAGTTCACAAATTTGGTCCATTAAATAAAAGCCACAATTGGAAGTCCCTTCAAGATAACATCTTTCTTTACTTTAGACCTTCTGTGAGGCTTCTTTAGGGGGTACTGCTGTTAAGATTCTTAGTAGCTTTACAGATTTTTTTTATTAACTTATAATATATTATTTGTTTCAGGGGTACAGGTCTGTGACTCATCAGTCTTACACAAGACACAGTGCTCACCATAGCACATACCCTCCCCAATGTCCATCACCCAGCCACCCCACCCGCCCACCCACCTCCCATCCAACAACCCTGAGTTTGTTTCCTGAGGTTAAGAGTCTCTTATGGTTTGTCTCCCTCTCTGGTTTCATCTTTTTTCATTTTTCCCTCCCTTCCCCTATGATTCTCTGTCTTGTTTCTCAAATTCCTCATATAGTGATATCATATGATAATTGTCTTTATCATACTGATTTATTTTGCTTATCATAATACCCTCTAGTTCCATCCATGTCATTGCAAATGGCAAGATTTCATTTTTTTGATGGCTACATAGTATTCCATTGTGTGTGTGTGTGTGTGTGTGTGTGTGTGTGTGTGTGTGTGTGTGTATATATATATATGCCACANCTTCTTTATCCATTCATCTGTTGATGGACATCTAGGTTCTTTCCATAGTTTGGCTATTGTGGACATTGCTGCTATAAACATTTGGATGCATGTGCCCCTTTGGGTCACTACATTTGTATCTTTAGGGTAAATACCCAGTAGTGCAAGCTTTACAGATTAATAAAGAGAGTCTGTGAGGCATACCCTTAACTTCCTGTCAGAAATGATGTATGAGAAACTAACTTAAGTATTTGAGATCTTAAAGATTTTATAGTCACACTCTTAGTACGAGTTGCTTGGAACTGTTTCTTATTTTGAGAATGTTTTGTAGTGAGGAGAGAGTGAGAATGGAAATAGACTTGATTTAAAAACCAGTATATCCTTATTTTCTCTTTTTTGTTTGAAAACCAAATAATCCTATCTTTAACTCTTCTCTCTGTATTCAAATTTTATTACATATAGCTAAAAGAAACCACCTGGACCTTCTGACATTCTGCCTGGAAATCTCTTTGGCCAAATCCACTAGCTCATTATAAATGTTTTTTTATTTTCCATTTTACTGAATGCAACAGTTTGACCAAATTTTATATCTGTATAGAGAAAATATCCTTTTTTTTGTGTGTGTGTATTTTTATTATCTTATTATTTTTTTTAATTTTATTTATTTTTAAATTTTATTCTTTGCCCAAGGGGTACAGGTCTGTGAATCATCAGGCTTACATCTTTCACAGCACTCACCAAAGCACAAACCCTCCCCAATGTCCATAACCCATCCACCCTATCCCTACCCTCCCACCCCCCAGTAACCCTCAGTTTGTTTTATGAGATTAGAAGTCTCTTATGGTTTGTCTCCTTCCCCATCCCATCTTGTTTCATTATTTTTCCCTCCCTACCCCCCACAACCCCCCACCCTGCCCCTCAAGTTCCTCATATCAGAGAGATCATATGATAATTGTCTTTCTCTGATTGACTTATTTCGCTCAGCATAATACCCTCCAGTTCCATCCATGTCGTTGCGAATGGCAAGATTTCGTTTCTTTTGATAGCTGCATAATATTCCATTGTATATATATACCACATCTTCTTTATCCATTCATCTGTTGATGGACATCTAGGTTCTTTCCATAGTTTGGCTATTGTGGACATTGCTGCTATAAACATTCGGGTGCACGTGCCCCTGAGGAACACTACCTTTGTGTCTTTAGGATAAATACCCAGTAGTGCGATTGCTGGGTCGTAGGGTAGCTCCATTTTCAACTTTTTGAGGAATCTCCATACTGTTTTCCAGAGTGGCTGCACCAGTTTGCATTCCCACCAACAGTGTAGGAGGGTTCCCCTTTCTCCGCAACCTCGCCAACATCTGTCATTTCCTGACTTGTTGATTTTAGCCATTCTGACTGGTGTAAGGTGGTATCTCGCTGTGGTTTTAATTTGTATTTCTCTGATGCCGAGTGATGTTGAGCACTTTCTCATGTGTCTGTTGGCCATTTGGATGTCTTCTTTGGAGAAATGTCTGTTCATGTCTTCTGCCCATTTCTTGACTGGGTTATTTGTTTTATGGGTGTTGAGTTTGAGAAGCTCTTTATAGATTTTGGATACTAGCCCTTTATCTGATATGTCATTTGCAAATATCTTCTCCCATTCTGTCAGTTGTCTTTTGGTTTTGTTGACTGTTTCCTTTGCTGTGCAAAAGCTTTTAATCTTGATGAAGTCCCAATAGTTCATTTTTGCCCTTGCTTCCCTTGCCTTTGGTGAGGTTCCTAGGAAGAAGTTGCTGCGGTTGAGGTCGAAGAGGTTGCTGCCTGTGTTCTCCTCGAGGATTTTGATGGATTCCTTTCTCACATTGAGGTCTTTTATCCATTTTGAGTCTATTTTTGTGTGTGGTGTCAGGAAATGATCCAGTTTCATTTTTCTGCATGTGGCTGACCAGTTTTCCCAACACCATTTGTTGAAGAGACTGTCTTTTTCCCACTGGACATTCTTTCCTGCTTTGTCGAAGATTAGTTGACCATAGAGTTGAGGGTCCATTTTTGGGTTCTCTATTCTGTTCCACTGGTCTATGTGTCTGTTTTTGTGCCAGTACCATACTGTCTTGATGATGACGGCTTTGTAATAGAGCTTGAAATCTGGAATTGTGATGCCGCCAACTTTGCTTTTTTTTTTCAACATTCCTTTGGCTATTCGGGGTCTTTTCTGGTTCCATATAAATTTTAGGATTATTTGTTCCATTTCTTTGAAGTAAATTGCTGGTATTTTGATGGGGATTGCATTAAATGTGTAGATTGCTCTAGGTAGCATAGACATTTTCACAATATTTATTCTACCCATCCATGAGCATGGAATGTTTTTCCACTTCTTTGTGTCTTCCTCAATTTCTTTCATGAGTACTTTATAGTTTTCTGAATACAGATTCTTTGCCTCTTTGGTTAGGTTTATTCCTAGGTATCTTATGGTTTTGGGTGCAATTGTAAATGGGATTGACTCTTTAATTTCTCTTTCTTCTGTTTTGTTGTTGGTATATAGAAATGCAACTGATTTCTGTGCATTGATTTTATATCCTGACACTTGACTGAATTCCTGTATGAGTGCTAGCAGTTTTGGAGTGGAGTCCTTTGGGTTTTCCACATAAAGTATCATATCATCTGCAAAGAGTGAGAGTTTGACCTCTTCCTTGCCGATTTGGATGCCTTTTATTTCTTTTTGTTGTCTGATTGCTGAGGCTAGGACTTCTAGTACTATGTTGAATAGCAGTGGTGATAGTGGACAGCCTTGCCGTGTTCCTGACTTTAGGGGAAAAGCTCTCAGTTTTTCTCCATTGAGAATGATATTCGCTGTGGGTTTTTCGTAGATGGCTTTGATGATATTGAGGTATGTACCCTCTATGCCTACACTATGAAGAGTTTTGATTAAGAAAGGGTGCTGTACTTTGTCAAATGCTTTTTCAGCATCTATTGAGAGGATCATATGGTTCTTGTTCTTTCTTTTATTAATGTCTTGTATCACATTGATTGATTTGCGAATGTTAAACCAACCTTGCATCCCAGGAATAAATCCCACTTGGTCGTGGTGAATAATCCTTTTTATGTGCTGCTGGATCCTATTGGCTAGTATTTTGTTGAGGATTTTTGCATCCGTATTCATCAAAGATATTGGTCTGTAATTCTCCTTCTTGATGGGGTCTTTGCCTGGTTTGGGGATCAAGGTAATGCTGGCCTCATAAAAGGAGTTTGGAAGTTTTCCTTCCAATTCTATTTTTTGGAACAGTTTCAGGAGAATAGGTATTAATTCTTCTTTAAATGTTTGGTAGAATTCCCCTGGGAAGCCGTCTGGCCCTGGGCTCTTGTTCGTTGGGAGATTTTTGATGACTGCTTCAATCTCCTTACTGGTGATGGGTCTATTCAGGTCTTCAGTTTCTTCCTGGTTCAGTTTTGGTAGTTTATATTTCTCTAAGAATGCATCCATTTCTTCCAGATTGTCAAATTTGCTGGTGTAGAGTTGCTCATAATATGTTCTTAGAATTGTTTGTATTTCTTTGGTGTTGGTTGTGATCTCTCCTCTTTCATTCATGATTTTATTAATTTGAGTCCTTTCTCTTTTCTTTTGGATAAGTCTGGCCAGGGGTTTATCAATCTTATTAATTCTTTCAAAGAACCAGCTCCTAGTTTCATTGATTTGTTCCACTGTTCTTTTGGTTTCTATTTCATTGATTTCTGCTCTGATCTTTATGATTTCTCTTCTCCTGTTGGGTGTAGGCTTTCTTTGCTGTTCTTTCTCTAGCTTTTGTAGGTGTAGAGTTAGGTTGTGTACTTGAGACCTTTCTTGTTTCTTGAGAAAGGCTTGTATTGCTATATACTTTCCTCTTAGGACTGCTTTTGCTGTATCCCAAAGATTTTGAACAGTTGTGTTTTCATTTTCATTTGTTTCCATGAATTTTTTTAATTCTTCTTTAATTTCCTGGTTGACCCATTCATTCTTGAGTAGGGTGTTCTTCAGCCTCCATGTATTTGAGGTCTTTCCAACTTTCCTTTTGTGGTTGAGTTCTAGTTTCAGAGCATTATGGTCTGAAAATATGCAGGGAATGATCCCAATCTTTTGGTACCTGTTGAGACCTGATTTGTGACCCAGAATATGGTCTATTCTGGAGAATGTTCCATGTGCACTGGAGAAGAATGTGTATTCTGTTGTTTTGGGATGGAATGTTCTGAATATATCTGTGATGTCCAACTGGTCCAGGGTGTCATTTAAAGCCTTTATTTCCTTGTTGATCTTTTGCTTTGATGATCTGTCCATTTCAGTAAGGGGGGTGTTCAAGTCCCCTACTAATATTGTATTCTTGTCAATGTGTTTCTTTGATTTTGTTATTAATTGGTTTATATAATTGGCTGCTCCCATGTTAGGGGCATAGATATTTATGATTGTTAGATCTTCTTGTTGGACAGATCCTTTTAGTATGATATAGTGTCCTTCTTCATCTCTTATGATATTCTTTGCCTTAAAGTCTAGTTTATCTGATATAAGGATTGCCACTCCAGCTTTCTTTTGCTGTCCATTGGCATGGTAAATTGTTTTCCATCCCCTCACTTTAAATCTGGAGGTGTCTTTGCGTGTAAGATGAGTTTCTTGTAGACAGCATATCGATGGGTCTTGTTTTTTTATCCATTCTGATACCCTGTGTCTTTTAGTTGGGGCATTTAGTCCATTTACATTCAGAGTAACTATTGAGAGATATACATTTAGAGCCATTGTATTGCCTGTAAGGTGACTGTTACTGTATATTGTGTTTCTTCCTTTCTGGTCTATGTTTCTTTTAGGTTCTCTTTGCTTAGAGGACCCCTTTCAATATTTCCTGTAGGGCTGGCTTGGTGTTTGCAAATTCCTTGAGTTTTTGTTTGTCCTGGAAGATTTTTATCTCTCCTTCTATTTTCAGTGAGAGCCTAGCTGGATATAGTATTCTTGGCTGCAGATTTTTCTCATTTAGTGCTCTGAATACATCATGCCAGCTCTTTCTGGCCTGCCAGGTCTCTGTGGATAGGTCTGCTGACAATCTAATATTTCTACCATTGTATGTTATAGACCTCTTGTCCCGAGCTGCTTTCAGGATTTTCTCTTTGTCACTAAGACTTGTAAGTTTTACTATTAGATGACGGGGTGTGGACCTATTTTTATTAATTTTGGGGGGGCTTCTCTGTGCCTCCTGGATTTTGATGCTTGTTCCCTTTGCCAGATTAGGGAAATTCTGTATTAAGATCTGCTCCAATATACCTTCTGGCCCTCTCTCAATCTCGTCCTCTTCTGGGATCCCAATTATTCTAATATTGTTTCGTCTTATGGCATCACTTATCTCTCGAATTCTCTCCTCATGGTCCAGTAGTTGTTTGTCTCTCTTTTCATCCTCTTCTTTTTTCTCTGACATTTTGTCTTCTAAATCACTAATCCTATCTTCGGCTTCATTTATCCTAGCAGTAAGAGCCTCCATTTTCAATTGCACCTCATTAATAGCTTTTTTGATTTCAGCTTGGTTAGATTTTAGTTCTTTTATTTCTCCAGAAAGGTCTTTTATTTCTTTAGAGACAGCTTCTCTATTTTCTTCCATTTTTTTTTCAAGCCCAGCCAGCACCTTAAGAATCGTCATTCTGAACTCTGGTTCTGTCATATTACTAATGTCCGCATTGATTAGGTCCCTAGCCGTCATTACTGGCTCTTGTTCTTTTTTTTGTGTTGATTTTTTCCGCCTTGTCATTTTATGCAGATAGGAATAGATGGATGAGAGAACTAAATACTAAGGGGTAGCGATGACCCCAGAGAAATATACACTAACCTACTCTGAAGAGACCTGGAACTGAGGAGAAAAGTAAGAGGGAAAAGAAAACAAAACCAAAACAGACAAACGAAAAAAAAGACCAAAAACACAAAATCATACAAAAACAAAACAAACAAAAATGTATAAAACAAAATCCTATATCTATATTATCTATTTCTGTTTCTATATCTATGTCTGTCTATGAAATCTATCTCTATATCTATCTCTATCTATCTATATCTATTAGATTGGTGAATTGAACAGACCCTATAAGTATCCAAAAAAATAAGGTTAAAAACAATGAAGGGATAAAATATGATTATAACAATGAAAATTTAAAAAAAGAATAAAAAGTGTTGATACGATATAAGAGTTAAGAACGTTAAAATAGGAAAAGGGAAAAATTTTAAAAGAAAAAAGTAAGAAAAAAATTCAAAGAAAAGAAAAAAAAATTCAATGAATTTAACTTTGAACGACTGAAGAATCATGGGGAAAAAGCCATGAATTGAATCCGTTGCTTTTCCGTATTTCTTAAGTTCCGCAATGTTCAGCAATCTTGAACTTGACTTTTTTTTTTTTGACTGGATGGTTTTTTGTTTTTTGTTTTTTCCCTTGGTCTTCTGGGGGAGGGGCCTGTTGCTGTGATTCTCAAGTGTCTCTGCCCGAGGCGGATTCCTACCGTCCTCGCCAGGGGCCAGGCTAAGTAATCAGCTCCAGTTTGCTCTTGGGAGCTTTTGTTCCCTGAACGCTTTCCGTACCTCGTTGGAGGCCAGGACTGAAAATGGCGGCTCCCAGTCTCTGACCCGGAGGAGCCGAGAGCCTGGGGCCTCAGTCCTTAGCGCTCCTCAGAGAAAAGCAGTCCCTCCCATCTCCTGGTCTCCGGCCACACTGCGAGCTCACCCGGCCTGTGACCAAGTGTCTCTGTCTCTGGCGCGGCCCCGTTTAGAATCTCCAAACCTGGCGGATTCCTGCAGCCGCGCCCGCGCCACTCCTCCCGCAGGAGGAAGGAGGGGGTCTCTCCGGGTCTGCCGCCCGTGGGGTCCCCGCTCACAGATCAGTGGCCCGGCTGAGCTTCAGATCCCAGCCCAAGGTAACCCCAAGCTGAGAGACACCTCANCCCGCTGGCGTCTCTCTGAGACCTGGGAGCTCGGTTGCACTCAGACACCCCTGGTCTTTTTGTGTTCCGTGGGTCCTGAGACCACACTGTCCCTGCAGGGGCTTCACCCCCCGCTTGGTCTCTGGGGCGACGTCCCTCAGTGGAGCCGACTTCTCAGAGTTCCGAGTCTGTGCTCCGCTGCTCGCTCCCTTGCCAGGAGCCGCCCTCCCCCCGGGTCTATCTTCCCGTCCCCGCAGATTCACTTCTCCGCACGTCCTACCTTCCAGAAAGTGGTCGATTTTCTGTTCCTAGACTTGCTGCTCTTCTTCTCTTCGATCTCCGGTAGAATTTGTAGGTGTTCAGAATGGTTTGATAGCTCTNTCAGATTAGTTTGATAGCTCTCTGGGTGAATTCCTGGGACCTGATGATAATCGGTCGCCTACTCCTCCGCCATCTTGCCGCTCCCCGAGAAAATATCCTTTTTACCTAAGCTTTCAATTCTGTCTTCCTCACTTTTTTTCTGCCCTCACCAGCAGTCTTCTTAAGGCCCATCAATCTTCCTCTCTATGCATGGCTCTCAAACCAATGACACATTTTTTTTGGTTTTAATAAGATGGAACCTGGTTAAAGGTAGCAAATTTTCTCTTGGTTTTTCTATTCTTGTGTATAAATCATTCTGAAACTTAATGGTGTAAAGGTCAAGAGATTATATATTTTAATATGTTCATAGGTTTTATAGATCATGAATTCAGAAAAAGCATACTCGGGAAAGTTCTCTATTTTCTATGCAAAACATGGAATGTCAGCTGGGTAGCTGAAATGGATAAAGCTCCTTTAAAGAACTGCAGCAGGTGGAGTAGGTGACCCTAAGGTGGTCTCTTCACTTTGATATCTGGAGCCCAGACTAGGAAATTGGATGGATGGGTTCAGCTAGCACTCTTGTTTGGAGCTAAGCTCTGTAAGTTTCCTTGTGTCTGAGTGGCTTTCCTCGTCTCTGGTCATCAACCCCTTTCCCTGCTCCTATAATCATTTGACAACTAGTGGGGTAATGATGAGTAAGAAGTTGGGCTTACTTTATTGAACTTCCTTCTTTCCTGGATATTGTGTCTTCATATCGTTGTTGTTTTAATCTGGTCTTTCACCAAAATAGGTCATGAGGAGTAGGGCAAAGGAATTATAGACATATCAGATTTAAGCTATAACACAGATGATGTAGAACCAAAAGAGCAAGGGTGTACTAATGGAACATGACATTGAAGAAGGCAGCTGATAATCATCTTAACAGCTTAGGTATTAATCTCGAGCTTAGACTTCTAATTTGGAAAGCAGAAAAGATACAGAATCTCATTGGAAAAGAAAGAGTAGGTGACTCTTGTCCCATAGTTCCAATGAAGGTAGGGAGGTCTTTTAGAACTCTCCAGTGAATATCACAGTCAATGCCAAGAACCCAGGGAGACTACAGCTCTGTCCCCCTGGAAGCAGGGCAACTGCATCAATATAAACACCTATTTCTTGCCTAGGACAGTGGGGACCCAGAGAAATGTCAGATGATGTTTCTAGAGTCCATCCTGTCAGAGACATTTGGAAAGCAAGGTAAGGTTGTCCTTGGTTAGGTCTGGGGGAAATAGCATGACGAATGGGGAATGATTTCATGCTAACCCAGAATAGGGAGAGGGAAGGAAAGTAAGTGCATCAAAATACAGATAAATACAGGAAATACATAAATACAGGAAAAAAGATAAAGAGAATATACAGACAAGCTTTGGCATTACAAATTTTATACTCATAAACCATAATGGCCAAAGACATTCCTACATGTACACAATCTGCTTGCATTTATATTATCCCACACATGCCACCCCAGGTGACATGCAGAAGAAAACTCTATCAGCTCCGCTATTTTGTCTTACCTTATATGCTAGGGACCTAATATGAACATCTAGAGATCACGAGCCATGTTTTCTTGGTAACTGACACATTACCAGGCCTAATAAATTAGATAAACAGGTATGTTTTTAACAATGGAATTCATGGATGAAACATCATGAAGCGTAACTATGCATGCTGGTACAGTTTGTTTCATTTTGTTTTGTTTTACTTTGAATAGGGCCTAAGAGGAAGGTGAAAAGGTAGCTGAGGAATGGGACAGCCTGTGGGTAGTTCTTGTTATTTCAGAGTAGCATATGCCATGGGACTGGGAATTAGGCATAGATAAGATAAAAAGGTGTACAGCAGAGTTTCTCAACCTTGGCACTACTGACATTTTAGGTGAGATCATTCTTTGTTCTGGGAGGGGGGCTCTTCTGGGCACTAGAGGTTGTTGAGCAACATCTCTGTCAGATACCCATTAGACACTGGTAACACTTCCCTCAAGTCCTGACACTCAGAAGTGTTTCTAGACATCGCCAAGTTTTACCCTAGGGAGAAAATGGCCACTGGTTGCAAAACACTGGACTAAAGAATCATTCTTCCTTTCCTTATCATTTACATGACATGAAATGGTGTTTACGTGTGTGGGGAAAGGTAAATGGGTAGGTAGAGGCTGTGGGATATGGTTAAGTTATAAGTAGCGTGATACAGAACTGAGACAATGGCTGATATAATTCATTTCAGGACATTAGAAATCATAGTCTCCAGTCTCATTCCCGTATCTGGCAAAGATTTGGGGATACCTTAATATATATTGATAGACTAGATCAACCTATACTTATGGAATGAATAAGTGACTGGTTGGTTAACTGATTTGGAAATGTGGCTGTTGAAGCACTCGGGAATGTACCAATTAGTAAGAGGTCAATGCTCCTGGAAAATCAGGGGTGAAAATGGGATTAGCTTCCCTCTTTGGATGTAAAAACATAATAATCCTACAACCTCATGCTCTAGGTCACTTGAGTGACCCAAATGCTTTTCATTTAAAGATAGAATCATTAATCTCCAAAATCTTGAAAAAGATTGCAGAAAGGGCCACAGAGCCCAAGTCTTAAATGGCAAACCAGTGAATGCACCCTATGAGGTAGGGCCAGTAATAATTTTGATTATTATGTTTATTATTGTGTTTTTATTATTATGTTCTCAAAACATGCATGTGTTTCTCTCTACCTGGAGTAAACTTCTTATGCATGTCCTATGCACAAAGTTGCCCTTGATCCATTTTACCTCCTCAATGGAGTTTCTTTTGTCCTATTCATACCTGTAACACTTGCTGCATTTTTCTACCATAATGCAACATTTTATTCAGATTTCATATTTTCATTTGTATTTCCCTCACTCCACTGTGAAAGCATCAGTCAGGTCTTATTCAAATTTTCTATCTAAATTTCTATTCCAATTTATCCCTTCTTTCTGCCACTTCTAATAGACCTCACGTGGATCACTTTCTTTACTAGAGGCTGTGACATTGCTTTTTCTGTGCATCTATCTCTGATGAGTACTACTCAGATATGAACTCCCCCAATTTCCAGCCATCAATCCTCAGAGTCTATCAATTTCACATTGTTTTCAAAATCATTTTATCTCAGGAAATTACCCAATAAAGAACTCTTCCTGTTTTCTTTAAAATATTAATTCAGGATAAATAACTGCAACATTTTGCTGCTCAAGCTAGTTACTATATAACAAATCCCTTAATAACTTCCTTTTTATTTAGTCCTTAAAAGGAAATATCCAGGAAGACATTAAGATCTGGGATAGAGGACAGTTTGTTGGACTCTAATTTCAAGGGTATTCAAAGTAATACTCTCTTTCCCTTATATAAATAGGAATAGATAGGATTTGAATAGGATAGAGCTCAAAAAGTTAGAAACTTTTAAGTATCCCTGGTTAAACATCCCAAAACAGCTTCTTAAATTAATTTGAGATTTTATGGATTCAGTGTATAATGAGATCATTTTAGTTTAAAGTATTTTATAAATCCAAGTTTCACTCACATTAAAATTTCCTGTGCTTTTATATTGAATTTAAATTAAAAAAATTTTTAAATGTTCCTGTGCAAATGTATATTTTATTATCTTTATTCATGATCCAAAATATTTTGGATGAAAATGATTTTTGGAAGACCTAGTTAAGATGGAAATTATGTTACTAATCATCTGGAGCATACTGGTTGTTGTTATGACTACACTCTGACTTACTCATTTAACAAACTTTTTTCTCCCTGAGAATTTGTATATGTGAAGTAGTTTCAGATGCATGAATAAACAAAAGTAAATTTGTTGTCTCTGTTTCAGAATCAAACAGAGATATATGCACAGTCAAATACACACACATATATATACACATGCAAATATATATATTTTATATACATATATGTGTGTGTACATACATATGCATACTATGCATACACATAAACACACACACATAAATGGTCATCAAATTCCCCAGTAAGAGAATGGGTTGAATTATATATGGTAAAGCATTTTTCATATAAATTAAATGCAATATATGTAACACCATGAGATACAAAGAACAAAAACCTGTATTATTCCTACTCCTTACCTTGAATATCTGATAGATGTATACTTCTCCCCTCTCTTGTTCAATCTTTGATATATGGGAATGATCTGGGGAATAGACAGATTGGCTCTATTCCTGGAGCCCTCTGACATTCAGGTAAGGATGGCAGAAAAGTTATGATAACATTGGAAGAAATGGGAGAAAATGAATATTACAAACTTATTTTGCATTTAACCAGGAAAAAGATGGAAGAGGAGCAAGAATCACTACTGGGAAGTTGACATCTAACAGTGTCATATGCAGTCACCAACAGTGGCAGAGACAATGTCCATTCTTAATGACACCCAGTTTCATTCTTCTTCATTCCTCCTCTTGGGTATCCCAGGGCTAGAAGATGTGCACATCTGGATTGGATTTCCCTTTTTGTTTGTATATCTTGTTGCACTCCTGGGGAATGCTGCTGTCCTGTTTGTGATCCAGACTGAGCATAGTCTCCATGAGCCTATGTACTACTTTCTGGCCATGTTGGACTCCATCGACCTGGGCTTGTCCACAGCCACCATCCCCAAAATGCTGGGCATCTTCTGGTTCAGACTCAGGGATATATCTTTTGAAAGTTGCCTTTCTCAGATGTTCTTCATCCATTTCTTCACTGTAATGGAGAGCATTGTGTTGGTGGCCATGGCCTTTGACCGCTACATTGCCATTTGTAAACCCCTTCGGTATAGCATGATCCTCACCAGCAAAATCATTAACATCATTGGAGGCATTGCTATTCTGAGGAGCATATGCATGGTGACCCCACTGGTGTTTCTTCTCCTGAGGCTGCCCTTCTGTGGCCACCATATCATCCCTCATACCTACTGTGAACACATGGGCATTGCCCGTCTGGCCTGTGCCAGCATCAAAGTTAACATAATATTTGGTCTTTTGGATATGTCCATTTTATTATTGGATGTGCTTCTTATTGCTCTTTCCTATGTCAGGATCCTCCATGCTGTATTCTGTCTGCCTTCCTGGGAAGCCCAGTGCAAAGCTCTCAACACCTGTGGCTCCCACATTGGTGTTATCTTAGCTTTTTTCACACCAGCATTTTTCTCTTTCCTGACACACCATTTTGGCCATAATATCCCCCAGTATATTAATATCCTTTTAGCCAATCTATATGTGGTTGTTCCACCAGCCCTGAATCCTGTAATCTATGGGGTCAGGACCAAGCAGATTAGGGAGTGGGTTTTGGGGATTTTTTTTTTAAAGACAGTTAACCATTGCTCTTCCTAGAAGTAAAGTTCATATTTGCTCCATTTGCTCATTAGAAGGGGGTTATTTTCTAGAAAGATAGAAGTAGCAAAGATAAATATAAACAGAAATAACATTTCTTTTTCTGTAATCCTTTGAGTTTATAGATAATAATAAATTTATTGCTATTTTTAAGGATTGCAGCTTTTACAAAGGGCTTATATTTATACTGTTTGACAATTGAGGTAGTCCTATAAAGTCATTAGTATATCCACAAGTTTTCAGATAAAAGTTTAAAGCTTAGGATTTCACCTGGCTTCCCAGGAGGGCAAGCAGAAGACATCATGGGTTTTCTTTCTTGATTTTTTTAAATTTTATTTTAAGGGTTTTCTTTCTTGAAATAGAAGAACAAAGCTGGAAGCATTATAATTCCAGACTTAAAGTTATACTACAAAGCTATAGTAATCAAAACAGTATGGTACTGGCACAAAAATAGATACATAGATCAATAAAACAGAATAGAAAACCCAGAAGTAAAACTACAATTATATGGTCAACTAGTCTTCAACAAAGGGGGAATGAATATATAATGGGAAAAAGAGTCTGTTCAACAAAAAGTGTTGGGAAAACTGGACAGCTACATGCAAAAGGATGAAATTGGACCATTGACTTTCACCAGTAGAAGAGAAAAAAATGGTTTCAGGTCTGTTGCTCATCTTTTGCTTCCTTGTAGGCAAGCGTTAGAAGTCAGGATTGTGGTTATTTTTGCTTTCATTTCCCTTGCCCCAGAAGAAAGATCTAGAAAAATGTTGCTATGCATTATGTCAGAGAAATTACTGCCTGTTCTCTTTTCTAGGATTTTTGTGGTTTTAGGTCTTATCTCACATTTAGATCTTTTTTTTTTTCCTCAGCGATCCAAGATTCATTGCTTATGTACCACAGCTAGATCTCTATGCAATACATGCCTTCCTTAGTACCCACCACACATTTAGGTCTTTAATGAGTTTTGAATTTGTTTTTGTGTGTGGTGAAAGACAGTGGTCCAGTTTCATCCTTTGTTTTTCTTTTTCAAGATTGCTTTACCTATTTAGGGTCTTTTGTGGTTCCATATAAGTTTTAGGACTGTTTGTTCCAGTTCTGTGAAAATGGTGTTGGTATTTTGGTAGGGATTGCATAAAATCTGTAGATTACTTTGAATAGTGTTGATATTTTAATAATATTTGTTCTTCCAATCCATGAGCATAGAATGTCTTTTCATTTCTTTGTGTCATCCTCAGTTTCTTTCATCAGTGTTTCATAGTTTTCTTAGTATAGCTCTTTAACCTCTTTGGTTATTTTTATTCCTATGTGCTTTATTATTTCTGATACAATTGTTAAGTGGGATTGTTTTCTTAATTTCATATTCTGCTGCTTCATTATTGGTATATAGAACTGCAACAGATTTTTATGTGATTCTGTATCTTGCTACATTACTGAATTCATTTATCAGTTCTAGTAGTTTTTTTGGTGGAGTCTTTAGGGTTTTCTATGTATAGTATTGTATCATGTGCAAATAGTGAAAATATTAGTTCTTTCTTACCCATTTGGATGCCTTTTATTTCTTTTTGTTGTCTGATTGCTGTGGCTAGGACTTCTAGTACTATGTTGAATAAAAGTGGTGAGAATAGGCATCCTTGTCTTGTTCCTGACCTTAGGGGATAAGCTCTCAGTTTTTCCCCATTGAGTATGATGTTCACTCTGGGCTTTTCATCCAAGGACTTTATTATGTTGAGGTATGTTCCTTCTAAACCTACTTGGCAGCCACTGTGGAAAAAGGATGGAGGTTCCTCAAAAAGTTAAAAATGATCTAGTAACCTCACTACTAAGTATTTACACAAAGGGTACAAAAACACTAATTCAAAGGAAGACATGGACCCTGATATTTATAGCAGCATTACCTACAAGAGCCAAATTATGGAAGCTTCCCAAGTGTCCACTGATAGATGAATGGATAAAGAAGATATGGTAAATATATATGCAATGGAGTGTTATTCAGCCATAAAAATAATGAAATCTTGCCATTTACAACAACACAGATGAAGCTAGAGAGTATTAAGTTAAAGAAATCAGTCAGGGTAAAAGAAATACTTACGATTTCACTCATATGTGGAATTTAAGAAATAAAACACATGAGCAAAAGAAAAAGAGAGAGACAGATAGCAAACCAAGAAACAGACTCTTAACTGTAGAGAACAAACTGATGGTGACCAGATGGGAGGTAAATGGTGGGGTGAAGGGTGGGGGGATGGGTGAAATAGGTGATGGGGATTAAGGAGTGCATTTGTGATGAGCACTGGGTGTTGTATGGCAGTGTTGGATCACTATATTGTACACCTGAAACTGATTTAACACTGTATGTTATCTATACTGGAATTAAAACAAAACCTTAACAAATAATTTTTTTTGTCTCTTTAAAAGTCACTGTTTAGGGAAGGAAAAAACAAATTACAGAGCAGGAGACAATATGTGCAAAACATATATGTTGTGAAAGACTTGCATCCAAAATATGTAAAGAACTGTCAAAACTCAATAATAAAGGAACAACCCAATTTAAAACATGGACAAATGATTTGAACAGGCACTTCACCAAAGAAAATTATATGGGTGGCAAATAAATACATAGAAAGATGCTCAGCATCACTGGGCTTCAGGGAAATGTACACTAAAACACAATGAGGCAGCGCTAGAACCTATTTGGATGAAAAAACACTGAGAAAACCAGTTACTGAGGAGCATGTGGACCAACTGGCTGTCTTATACATAGGGAATATCAATGCTCTCTAGCCAACAGTCACCAGGAATACAATTACAGTTTTTTAAAAAGGAGGATTCCTCACTGCTATAACAAGACAGCACAAGTAGTGGGGAAATGTTAGGGGTCTCAGTAAGAGTGTTCAAGGAAGGGCTTGATTTTGGATTTGAACTTGTTTGGGGATATTTTCTAGAAGCAGATGCTTTCTGGATGCTCATACTTAATGAAATTGTTTATGTTAAGTGGACATCATCCATCAAGATGTTTGTGCCAGGACAGCTATCAGCTAACAGATATTAGAGCTGCTTTTTCCTTTCTCAGAGGAAAGCCAGTCTTTCATGACTTTATACATATCCAAGCTAACCACAGTACATAATCTTTCTGTGATGTCCTCAAATGATGTATGTTTCTATTTTACTTTGCAGTTTTTATTGTGCCACCTTCTAAGCCTTTTCTAAAGGAAATTGAGTTAGAAAACCTAGAAAACTCACCAGTTCCCTAAATTTCTGTAGCTCTAAAGTTAGCCCCATATATGTTAAAACTTAGTTATTGGCATATTCATACATGGTTAGTATTAACTATGCAACCAGAATATAAGCTTCTTGGGGAAGAGATTTACAGATGCAAAACATGACTGACCACATACTTCATTTCAAATGAGTGCTCAGTGGCTGACCTAACTTCTAGATCAAGTAACTAATATTTGCTGGAAAAGAGTGGCACAATCATTAGAATATAGACCAGCCGTGGGTAATGAGTTGGAGAAATTATAAGTTGGCTCAGATATTATTCTTGTGGGACTGATGGCAAAAGAATAATTAGAAAGAGTGGGTTGTTAGAAAATGTGCAATTCTTTCAAATTGGGAAGCTAAGGGGAGAAACCTGAAAGTCCCAAGGTATTCCCTTGCCCCTATGCTTTTTTCTGCCCATAAACCTATGGTGAGAACTTGTGAATTCATTGTCCTTCATGTCCTCATCCCATGTGGCCCCAGAAGAGCAGCTACTCCCCTTCAGGGAGAGGATTTTCAATCACAGTATAAACTTTTGTCCTTGAACCCAGGTTACAGTGCTAAGACATGCTTGGAGAAGTTACTGGTCAGGATTGTGGATTCTTCCAATATTGGCTATTCCTGAAGCTGGTGAGTTGGGTATAGGCTTGGCTGCTATATGTATTTAAACATATAGGTTGGGAAGGTTTGAGCTTGGGTCTGTTGATTAAGGCCTTTCATTAAATTGATGACACACATTTATATATGATACAAATATTAATTTGGAGGACATAAGCCAAAGTATTTTATATTAAATTTCTAATTGGTAGAATTTCAGGTAATTTTGCATATCTTAGAGTTTTATCGTTTATTTTTTCACAACAAGCATGCCTACTTTAATGATAAGGAAAATTTAAAAAAAAACACTAAGCAAACAACTTATTTTGTTGCAGTATTACTACATTTCTTTCCCTCTCTTCTATTTTCTATTTCCCATTCTGTTCTGTTTTGTCTCATTTCCCTCTCCTTCTCCCCCTCTTTTCTGTCTTTCCTCTTCTTTCTCTCTTTCCTTCCCATTTCTAACTCTTTTAGCCTAATTCTACTGAACTTTATCATGTGATTGTTTATTTCAGAATTTCTTTTGTATTTAATATCCAAAAAATTAACATTCTCAAATTTTTTCCAAATCAAATTAATACATTTTCTATTTTTATTTCATTGTCACTAATGGTGAAGAGCAGCAATTATTTAATACCTTCAGCTACCAAACCATATGCAGCTTCTTAAAAGTACAGTGGACTTTTTCATTCTGATTTATGCATACTATATGGCTACATGTTTACATATATATTCACTCTTGCTTTAGTCTTCCATATTATCAAGCACGTTTAACATTTCATATATTGTACATACCTTACATATACATACATATATTACGTAAGTATGTATATACATTTCATAAGCTGTAGATAAAAATGCAAAACAATTGAAAAAATGATAAATTTATTTAAAGACATCACTTTCCTGTCAGCAGAACTCACTCACATATTACTTACTGACTCTTCCAGTCTATCTATCATTTACTATTTTCCTAATACTAAGGCCTAGTTTGGTAAAAAGATGATCTTCTTTCCGTCTCCACATCATGAACTTGTATATATTTATTTAGCTCTCCACCTGCCTATTTGGTCTGGATTGGGAGGATGGATCTCATTTGGGTTGATAGGAATCTGGCATATGGCCATTAGTTCTGAACCAGTCCTGCTCAGTGGTGTGCAAAGACACAATTTTGCTCTCAGAGAGGGCTCTCCCTTTACTCAGCACTGCAAAGTGCCTGATGGAATGTGTTTTTGGTTTTAACACAGTTATTGAGCTTTTGTTGTTCCATCTCCTCAAGGGCAAAGATCTGGATAGAGGGCATAAGCATCTTCTGGCTAGGTGGCATGCAGAGTGAGGCTGTCTTTCAGCCATTCCTTTTCTACCTCCTGTCCTAGTCTATTTTTCTTACATGAGGCCTCCTAAATTCCCTTGCAAGTCTAGGGCTTTGATTACAGATTTCACAAGTTTCTGTCCTCATCCTTTTGGCCCT
Organism: Ailurus styani; assembly: GCA_002007465.1. Taxonomy (NCBI): domain Eukaryota; kingdom Metazoa; phylum Chordata; class Mammalia; order Carnivora; family Ailuridae; genus Ailurus; species Ailurus styani. The sequence continues at coordinate 152,398 of LNAC01001271.1, forward strand.
TGAAAGATTCTATTTATTTAGGCACTCTAGTATAGAGTAAATAGTGATTTTAGGTGAAAACAAGTTGGCATTCTAAAAGATTGAGTAACTCAGCTTTTGGAAAATGCATTACTATGAAACTTTTCTATTGATATTTCATTAATACCATAGAGCAGCACAAGAGTCAAGGGTATCCCTGAGGAAAATAAGATTTACATAAATAAATCTATCAATCATATGTTACTGCCTATTTCTGATTGTCATACCACCTGCTTTTGCTAAGTCGTACCTACAATGTCTGCCTTGCATTCTCCTTTTGCTATGCCCATCAATAGACCCTTTGTCAGGAAAGCCTCTGATCAAGGACTTACTATATATATTCAGAGTTTTATTCATGGTTTTGATTCTCATTTCTCTATCCTTAACTGCCACATACACTGTGTGATTTCTGTTCCTGTCTTCCTAACATAATTTTTGACCAGGAGTTAGAATTAGCAATTACCGGGAGGCCTGAGTGGCTCAGTCGTTTAAGCGGCTGCCTTCGGCTCGGGTCATGATTGCAGGGTCCTGGAATCAAGTCCTGTATGGGGCTCCTTGCTCTGCAGGGAGCCTGCTTCTCTCTCTGCCTCTGCCTGCCTCTCTGCCTACTTGTGATCTCTCTCTCTCTCTGACAAATAAATAAATAATAATAAAATCTTAAAAAAAAAAGAATTAACAATTACCTACTTAACCAGTCTTTCCTTCAAAAATGTTTCCAGTGGCAGGCAGCTATCTGCCAGGTGTTGTGCTAGAGAAATAATGATGACCAAAAGCACTCACTGACCTCCTCTGAAACTCTGTGTGAAGCTTACAATTCAATAGGAACTCAGACATTGATTAACTAAACATACAGAGAGCTATGTAGTAGAATAAGAAGGTCTTAGGAGAGACTATAGCCAGCCAATACACTGAATATCAGTTCATGGAAGGCCTTTTTGAGAGTGGATGATTTGGGTAAGATGTGAAGGGTTAATTGGAGGATGATGCTGGTTCCTCCTCTCTTTTCCTCACACCTGTCTTGAGGATTTCTCCTACAGGTATATTTCCACTTTTAGAGATTTCATCTTCCTCTTTTTTCTCTCACAGGGCATTTCTCTTTTATTCTTAAAATCTACTTTGATTATCTACAATCTCAAGTGCATAATATATTGTGCAACATCCTAACTTCCTTGGTTTTTAGGAAGAGGTCATATCTCATATTAATGCTATTTCATCCTCTTCAAAGGGCTATTATTTTATTTATTTATTTATTTATTTTAATGCTTTATTTTATTTATTTGACAGAGAGAAAAAGAGAGTGAGCACAAGCAGGGGGAGGGGCAGGCAGAGGGAGAGGGAGAAGCAGGCTCTCCACTGAGCAAGGAGCCAGATGCCTATGTTGATCCCAGGACCCTGGGATCATGACCTGAGCTGAAGGCAGAGGCTTAAATCACTGAGCCACCCAGGTGCCCTAGGGCTATTCTTTATTGATTATAATTAAGAACATAATAATTAAGATATAATTAATTATATAATTAATTAAACATATATAATTAAAACATATAATTAAGAACTGGGAACATTTGGGTTTCCAGTTCTTTAGAAATGTAATAATAATTTAATAATAATTTCTAATAATAATAATTTCTAATTTCTAATTTCTAATAATAATAATTTCTAATAATTTAGAACAATTATATTAAGAAATGTGTAAGAGGTAGTAGTGAATGAAGAAGAAGAAAGTGGGAGGAAATGTGGGGTGCTTTTTATGAGGGCAAGTAGTTCAAGAAACCAAATAAAGGGCTAAATGCTTATTACTATACAGACATTCCATAAATACATGCATTTGGGTAGGATCCTAGAAATACCAGAAGGTCAGAGAGCTGGTGATTGCAACCAAGCAGTCATTTCAAGGATGGAGATGTGCTCCTGAGATCCAGACATAAAAGAAATCCACTCATTCAGGAGCCAGAATCTGTCCTGTTTTTCCCATGTGGCTGATGTGAGTAGCAAGTGCTATAATTTGTCTGAAATTTCTTTGTGAAACTGAAATAAATAATATTAAATGCTTATATAATACTATTATTTTTGTAGTTATTCTCTCCCTTCTAATAGCAATGACAATAATAATGATAACATTAATCATGAATTCCTGTTTAGGGACAAAGTTGGAAATGGTATGGATTGTTTAGAAGTAAAGTGAAGCCAACTTGTCTTCTATGAGGATTAGGGGACATAAATGGGAGCCTGAGTGGTTCAGTCAGTGCTTTAAGGCTCAGTCAATCTTTCTAAAAATGGTGGTTTTATATCTAAGATTAATTATGTTACATTAAATTTTGTGAACTCTGTAGCCTCATAAAGCAAGGTCTTTATTTCAAAGAATGAAGCAAATGTCTTCATCCCTTGATGCAAAAGTGACAAATTTAGAAAAAGTAAAAAATGTGCTTAGATTTCGATGAAAATTATTTACAAACAAGTTGAAGAAGAAAGATAGGCCAAATTACGTAGCAGAAATAAAAGTCCATTGGTTATAAGTGGAAAAGCACAGAGGAATATACTGGACTCATATTTCTGGTTAAACAAATTATCTTTATTATTATTATTTTATGAAAGTATAGTTGATACACAATGTTACATTAGTTTCTGGTATACAACATAGTGATTTGACAAGCTAATTCATTATGCTTGATGAATGAATTCATTCATTATGCTAATTCATTATTATGGCATAATGACAGATGTATGGCCATCTGTCGCCATACCACACAATTATAGTACCATTGACTATATTCCCTATGCTATAAGTTTTATCCCTGTGAGTTATTCATTCCATAACTGGAAGCCTGTATCTCCTACTACTCTTCATCCATTTTGTCCATTCTCTGATACCCCTGTCCTCTGGCAACCATCAGTTTGTTCTCTGTATTTATGGATATGTTTTCACTTTTTGTTTGTTTTTAAACAAGTGATCTTAAAAGATGCTTCTGAGGGCGCCTGGGTGGCTCAGTGGGTTAAAGCCGCTGCCTTCGGCTCAGGTCATGATCCCAGGGTCCTGGGATCGAGGCCCACATCGGGCTCTCTGCTCAGCAGGGAGCCTGCTTCCTCCTCTCTCCTCTCTCTCTGCCTGCCTCTCTGCCTACTTGTAATCTCTCTCTCTGTGTCAAATGAATAAATAAAATCTTAAAAAAAAAAAAAAAAAGATGCTTCTGAAATCTACAATATTGTCAGTACTCACAGATTATAGTCTTTTATCAGTGGAATATCAATGTGTATATCTTCTCCCAATCTATAATTAAATATTTTTAAAAATTAGAGTCTAAAATAGGATCTTATGTCAACTGGCTTAGTGTTCTAACTAAAATTAATATATATGATCTCATCCAATATGTAAATATCCATTAATTTCTTCAGGAATATTCTCCTTCATTTGTCATATGTATGTATCAATGAAACTAAAAGAGAAGAAAAGATGTATTAGGAAAAACATGATCTGTCTTCTACATTCCTAGAGGAAATATGGTAATTACATCCTTTTTTGTTATTATTCAGTATTAGAAGTATTGATGAGGCATTGGGAAGCCTTATATCATACTAAAGATTCCTTCAAATGAGGAGAGTGTGACCATTAGAAGGTTTTGCCAACATGTCTCCAGCCAATACCTCATGTATTCACCCCTCATCCTTCCTGCTGTTGGGAATCCCAGGGCTAGAAAATATGCAGTTCTGGCTTGGTGTCCCTTTTGGTACAGTGTATCTGATTGCCCTCCTGGGGAATGTCATCATCCTCTTTGTGATCCAGACTGAGCATAGCCTTCATCAACCCATGTTCTACTTATTGGCCATGTTGGCTTTCACTGACCTAGGCCTCTCCACCGCCACCATTCCCAAAATGCTGAGCATTTTCTGGTTTGGCCTTAGTGAGATTGACTTTGGGGGATGCTTAACTCAGATGTTCTTCATACACCTGTTCACAGGCTTTGAAACATTCATGCTTGTAGCCATGGCTTTTGATCGCTACGTTGCCATTTGCTACCCTCTTCGATACAACACAATCCTCACCAACAGAACTATTTGTATTATTGCTGGAGTAGGAATGTTGAAAAATTTTGCTTTAGTATTTCCACTTGTGTTTCTCCTTCTTAGGCTTTCTTTCTGTGGACATCATATTATACCCCATACCTACTGTGAGCACATGGGCATTGCCCGCCTGGCCTGTGTCAGCATAAAGGTCAATATATTATTTGGATTAATTCTCATCTCTATGATACTTTTGGATGTTGTTTTGATTGCTGTCTCCTATGTGAAGATTCTACATGCTGTATTCAGACTCCCGTCCTGGGAGGCCAGGCTCAAAGCTCTTAATACCTGTGGTTCCCATGGATGTGTCATCTTAGCTTTTTTCACTCCAGCATTTTTCTCCTTTATGACTCACTGATTTGGACACAATATTCCACGTTATATCCACATCCTCCTGGCTAATTTGTATGTGATCATCCCTCCTGCTCTTAACCCCATTATTTATGGGGTGAGAACCAAGCAGATTCGAGAGCGGGTAGTGACAATCTTCCTTTTTAAGGAAATTTGACTCCGAACACTTGATTTGGAAAATGTCTTCAAATCTTTCTTTTTTTTTTTACATCCATAAAAGAGGCAAGTGTGGTTAAGCTGTTATAGAGTAAATGCTTTCTAGTGTATGATTTTGAACACAATGTTTCCTCATTTATGTGCAGTATCAAATTGGAGATAAATTGACATAGTAGATATTGTTCCTATACTAACTATAAACATTACTGTTAAACAAATATGGGTCACTTATTTCTGGAACTCATATTAAAATCAGGATCCAAGGATAAAGCCTTAGTGCAACTCAAGTACTATTTTTTTCAAGTACTATTAATTAGTCTCTTCACAGAGTTTACTGATTATGGTGTAGGAGTGCTAAGCCGCCAATAACTGTCATAGCTGTAATGGTAGTGACTAGACAAGCCATAGGGTGTGAGTTCCAGAGGCAACAATTAAAGAAATAAAACACCAATTTTATTTCTACTGTGGCATAGTTGACTTCCTTAATCATGTAACCACAGGAAAAAAAATCAATAAAACACCACAGACATCATTGTATACTCCATTTTTATAAGTATTGAAATAGCAACTACAGCAACTACAGAGAGTTAAAAGTATTTGAAAGGATTCATGGGGCTTCACAAGGTATACTCATTTTAGGCTTTAAGTAAGGTCAAGGGAAAAGTATAACAGGACCAAGAAATAGAACAGGTAAACATAGAAAGATCTAAAAAAATTCAGGCATAACTCTTAGGACCTTTTCTCAATTGCGCAGAATGAACTTTATCTTTGTTGTGAGCCACTAAAAATGTGGAAAGATACCTTTGTTTCCCATAAGCCAACACGCAAGATTAATGAGAGGTTGTTGTTGTTGTTGTTTTAAATCTTACTGGTAACATAGCAAAAACTGGGTCTTCCATAATATGTGTGGGCCTTACCCAATCAGTTGAAGGCTTGTATTGAACAAAGACTGACTTCATGGAGCAAGAGGGATTCTGCTGGTTACTGAGTATATCTATTCTAATTATGCATTCTGACCTGGGAAAATAGCCACAGGATGATTTTGGAGACCCATTGATCATTTGACCTACAAAGTCCCTACTATGACTATGAGGACTTCATCAAAATAAGAAATATGAATACTTATTTTCAAAAAGAGAGAACTGGGTGATGAGCATTGGATATTGTATGCAAGTGTTGTATCACTACATTGTACACCTGAAACTAATATTATGCTGAATGTTAACTAACTAGAATTTAAATAAAGAAATATTGACTAAAAAGAATATTGAAGAATATTGAAGGTAACATGAAAGAATATCTTCATGTTACTAAGTTCAACAAAGATTTCTTCAACAGGACACAAAGAGCAATAACTTTAATGTATAATATTAATAAATTTGATTTCATTGAGCATGAAAACTTGTATTCCTCGAAAAACATCATGTAAAGAGCGGAAAGTCAATTCATATAGTGGGAGCAGATATTTGCAGGTTACATATCTGAGAAAGGACTTATATACAGACTATAAAAAGAATGTTAACAACTTCCTAAGGAGAAGATAACACAGTTCTAAAGAAATGGGCACAGACTTTAAATTAAATAATGGTGTTCCGCTAAAGAGAACATCCAAATCACCAATAGCTATAGTTTTTACAACATCATTAGTGGTAAGGTAATGCATATTAAAGCCACATCACAATAACATTACATAATGCTAACAAATAATGGCAACAAATAAACATAAACATACATACACACCTCTACACCAACACACATACAAAACCAATAGTGCTGATGAGGATGTGAAGCAATTGGCTTCTATGAAACTGGTCAAAATGTAAAATTATACGTATAATTTTGGAAAACTGTTGGAACTTTCTAATAAAGATAAAAAAATGTCGGGCGCCTGGGTGGCTCAGTGGGTTAAAGCCTCTGCCTTCGGCTCAGGTCATGATCTCAGGGTCCTGGGATCAAGGCCCATATCAGGCTCTCTGCTCAGCAGGGAGCCTGCTTCTCCCTCTCTCTCTGCCTGCCTCTCTGCCTACTTGTGATCTCTCTCTCTCTCTGTGTCAAATAAATAAATAAAATCTTTAAAAAAAAAAAAAGATAAAAAATGTCCTCCCAATCACTCAGCAATCATACAAAGGAATTATTACTGATGGCAAATGTCTCTTAAACAACATGTAGAGAAATAATAATAACTTTATTCAAAATAGTAAAAAAATGAGATAAAATTCCAGTGTCCATCCACAATCAATAATTAAATTTGGTATATTTATAAAGTGGAATACTAGGCAACAACAAAAAGTAACAAGCTATAGTTAAATTCAATCACATGGATTAATCTCAGACATAATTTTGAGTGAAGTAAGCCATCACAAAGGATATATATCACATGATTTAATTAGTATTAATGCTAATTAATATTAAAGTCATAAACTATCCAATCTATAGTACTAGATATAAAAAATGATGAACTCTGGAAGTTATTCACTTGTAAGAGCATGAAGTCTTCTGGGTTGTTAGTATGCCATGTATTTTCATCTGAGAAGTAGCTACACAGGTTTTGGGCTGCCTACAAGGTGTGTAGGTACTCCACAAATACTTTATACGGGGCCTCTGACCACATATACAATTTGAACCACTCTAAATCAGCATGCCAGCACCATTCTGGTGGACTGGCCTTTAGCAATCCCATGAAATAAATACTGTACCACCCAGTAGAGCAATCTGCTTTCCTGGCCACCATGCTAGAATAGGGACCATTCGAAAGGCCTTGGAAAATTATAGGCATTTCCCCTGGAGCTCTTTAAGCATCTGTACAACACCATTAATGCAGAATATTGGGTTAGGGAGTGTCCCAAAAGGGAGTGTCCTAAACTAGAGAAATAGGAAGCCACTTAAGAGGGGTACACTGAGCTTTGGGAAGGGTAGCTAGTTCAAGCCACTGGAAAGGGACTTAGAAACTTTCAAGAATGGTATTCTTTACATAGTTTGTGCATTCATAAAAAGCCATCAAGTGGTATGTGTGAGATTCTTCCATTTTACTATATGTATGTATTACTCGATAATTTTTGTTAATACCTTTTAAATTAATTATTGAGATATAATTGACATATAAATTTTATTAGTTTTAGGTGAGCAACATAATGCTTTGATATTTGAGTATATTGTGAAATGACCCCACAATAAGTTTAGTTCATCACATGGTTATACTTTTTTTCTTGTGATAGGAACTTTTCAGTTCTACTCTTTTAGCACCTTTTAAATATATAATACAATGTGATTAACTATAATCCCTATGCAGTACATTACATCCCCATGACATGTTTATTTTATAACTGAAAGTTTTTACTTTTTGGCCATTTCACTCACTACCTCACCTCTAGCATCCAACAATCTGTTCTCTATATCTATGAGTTCTTTTTGTTTTGTTGTTTGTTTTTGAGATTCTACATGTAAGTGAGATCATGCAGTATTTGTCTTTCTCTCTTTAACTTATTTCACTCAGCATGATGCTATCAAGATCCATCTGTATTGCCACAAATGACAATATTTTCTTCTTTTTTATGGCTAAATAACATTCCTCTCTGTGTGTGTGTGTGTGTGTGTGTGTGTGTTTGTGTACCTCATTTTCTTTATCCACTCACCAATGGATGAACATGTAGGTTGCTACATATCTTAGCTATTGTCAGTAACGTTGCAATGAACATGGAGATGCAGATATCTTTTCCAGTTAGCATTTTCTATTCCTTCAGATAAATACCAAGAAGTGGAATTTCTGGATCACATGGTAGTTCCATTTTTAATTTCTTGAGGAAACTCCATACTGTTCTCATTGAGGCTGCACCAAGTTACATGCTCACCAACAGAGCAAAAGTATTCCCTTTTCTCCATATCTTCACCAATACTTGTTATTTCTTGTCTTTTTGATAATAGTTATTCTAACAAATGTGAGGTGATATCTCACTGTAAATTTTTTTTAGATTTTACATATTTATTTGAGAGAGAGAGAGAGAAAGCATTAGCATGAGAGGGGTAGAGGAAGAGAATCCCCAGACTCCCTGTTGAGAATGGAACCTGATGTGGAGCTTGATCCCGTGATCCATGAGATCAAGACCTGAACTGAAACCAAGAGTCAGAGAGTCAACCAAATGAGCCATCCAGACACCCCTACTTCACTGTAGTTTTGATGTGCATTTCTGTGATGATTAGTTATGCTAAGCAAATTTTCATGTACCTGGTGGCCATCTGTACGTCTTCTTTGGAAGCTAAATATTTTTAAGTAAAAAATTATTAAAACCTGGTATATGAGTAGCAAGACACCATGAAGTAAACATTGACCAAAAACATATCACTGATCAAAAACTATAAAATGAGGATAGTATACTCAGGTTCACCTGATAAACCACAAGGAATAAACACAAATTAAAAAGTACTGGACAAGGTACTTAATAAATAATGAATGAATGAATAACTAAAGTTTGTGAATCCAAGAGTAATTACTATCTATGGCATTAGATTTGACCTTCGAGAATATAATTGACATGTATAGGAATTCACCCATTTAGAGATGTTCATTCCTGAGCATCATAAGTTCCTTATCATACTGATGGTTCTATGAAGTCCCCCTTTACCGATAGAGGTATAAATATATTTTTATTTCTATAAGTTTTGTAGTTTTGAACATACGTATATCTAAGGACAGACTGGTTCACTTTGAACAGTATGACACTTTTGGAAGATCTGCATAGATGTGATGAGCCTGGGAAGATTCCACTGGAGTCAGTCATGGGGAAAATTTCTCCAAATTCTTCTTCTTATAAGACCTTGAAATGTCATGTATATTTTTATTTTTATATTTCTATGACTAATCAGTTTCTCACATATAATAAAATATCAATAATATTGTGGATAATAACAATCAAGCAATTAAGAAAGGAATGAAAGAATCTGTCACAAGTATTAAATACCTGTAGTCCTTGATGTAGAGACATATATAAATTTGGTAATGTGGCCAACACAAAACTACTTGCAAATAAAAAGCTTTTCATTTCACATAGTCCTGTCTATAAGACCTGCTCTGTAGAAGTTATACAGGAGAGTAATAAAATCTTATCACTAAGTTGTCCAAAACTTTTAGGTATTCCATAAATTTTCACAGTGATTGTTTTGACATTAATTCTATTATATGTTCTAGATGGGATATATAGGGAAATTATGAATGAATTAATACTAAGATCCCAGTCTTTTTTCTGTTGAAAGATTCTGTAGTTGAGAAAAACAATCTCTTTTCCCTAGATTAAAGTGAATTATCTCTGATAGAGTTTATGTCAGTCTTTTTTTCAGAAAGATACTGGAAACCTTTTCCCGAATCTGCTTAGTCCTCACTCCATAGATGACAGGATTGAGGGCAGGTGGAACAACAACATATAGATTGGCCAGGAGAATGTGAATGTATACAGGAACATTCCTGCCAAACCGGTGGGTCAAGAAGGAGAAAAAAGCTGGAGTGAAGAAAGCTAGTATAACACAGATATGGGAGCCACATGTATTAAGTGCTTTGAGTCTGGCATCCTGAGATGGAAGGCAGAAGACAGCTCGGAGTATTCTCACATAGGAGAAAACAATCAGTACAACATCAACAAACACCATTGATATAAGAATTAATCCAAATACCATGTTTACCTTTATATTGGCACAGGCCAGCCGAGCAATTCCCATGTGCTCACAGTATGTGTGGGGGATCGTATGGTGTCCACAGAAGGGAAGTCGCAAGATGAGAAACACCAGAGGGATAACCAAAATGAAATTAATGCCAAACAGTACGAGAAGGATGAGACCAATCATCCTATTTGTGAGAATCAGGCTGTATCTCAGAGGATTGCAGATGGCAACATGGCGATCAAAGGCCATCGCCACCAATACAACAGTCTCCATGGCAGTGAATATATGAATAAAGAACATCTGGGTGACACAGCCCCCAAAGCTAATCTCCTTTAAATTAAACCAGAATATGCCCAACATTTTGGGGACAGTGGATGAGGACAGGCCCAGATCAATGGAGGCTAACATAGCCAAGAAGTAAAACATAGGCTGATGAAGACTGTGTTCATTCTTGATCACAAACAGGATAGTGATGTTCCCCACAAGGGCAATCAAATACACAGAACAAAAAGGAAACCCAATCCAGATGTGCATCTCTTCAAGGCCCGGAACTCCCAGCAGGAGGAAATAGGAGGGGTGGAACTTGGTATCATTTGAGGGGGACATCCTCTCTGTGTTCTTTTGAAATTGCAGATAAAACAAATTATCAAATATTTAAAAAGTCAAACCACATCCAATAAAAGAATACAGTAAACTTGGAGCAGTGATCAACAGGAAAGTGTGAAGGAGGTTTTATGCCAGCTTTTAATACATGGATTCTTTCAGATATTAAAAAATATTAACAATTCTGCTAAGTGTAGCAAATGAATCTGAGGAAATATGATTTTATATTATTATTTGGGGGATGAGACAGACAATATTTAAATAAAAATAAGTGTGTAGGGGTATACATTTATATGTACAGATGTTATGTATGTGCATATTCATATATATATATCAGGAAGATATAGGGATATAAATGACTTAAAGAAAAACAAAGCATGATGATTGGATGCTAATGAAGTTGGTGTCTATTTAAATTTATCATGAGGGAAGTTCCCTCTAACAAAGTGATATTAAGCAGATAAATGAATACAATATTGGGATGATTTAGTGTAAAGTTAATAATGAACATTAAATATGTTTTTTATTTGAGTATAGTTGACACACAATTTAAAACATTAGTTTTAAATGTCCATCTTCTATACTCACCACAAGTGTAGCTACCACCTGTCCTGTTTCATCACTATTACAATATCATTAACTGTATTCTCTATTCTGTGCTTTTTATTCCTGTGACTTATTCATTCAATGACTGGAAACCTGTACTACCTACTCTCCTTCACCCATTTTGCACATCCCCCCATCCGTCTCCTCTCTGCCAACCATCAACATTAAATATATTTGAGACGTGGGATGATCACTTGGATTTGAATCTGGAAAGGAGGCTCCTTCAGCCCTGTGTGCCATGAACTCAAAGGGGTAAATGTTCTTCTCTGATAAGGCTGTGAAATCGGGCTTTAGGAAAGCTGGTGACTCGCTCTCTAGGGCATCAGATAGTAGGTTTGGATAAAGAAAGAAATTGAACTCTTCCTCCTTAGTTTATTTTCCTCTTTTTCTACCCTCCATGGTTGGTGTGGTATGTTGGAGTAAGGTGCTTCTGCTCGGGAGGTTCCCCAAGCCCCTCAGCTCAGTGAGACCCAGGTAAGATGGACAGATGAAAGAAGTACTTACTTCTGAGGGCTCTCTCAAGTTTTCTATAGAAATTTTTATCGAAATTTACTCTAAAAATTCTGGATAGCAAAAACAAAAACAAAATAATATGTTTTATTTTAAAATACCCTATTTGATCTATATTTAAAAAATACTGAAATTAAGGAGAAACAAAGTAAGAGACTTCACCCCTACCAAAAAATATTTAAACAATACCTACCTAATGCTCTTCTGTTCCTCACAGCTTCAACCCTATTTCAGGCGTTTCTTGTTTCAACTATTTCTCAGACCTCCTATCCCTCATTTCCAAAGCCTGACTCCCATAACCCAGCCTTGAGCAGCACCACCTGGCTTAGCCATGACCATGATTCTTTTAGGATCAGACTACAGCCTTATCTCCCCTTCAGACTTCATTGCATTTGTCATGCCTACAAAGGAAAGTTTATACTTGTACCGCAGCAGATGTCCAAACCCCAGCCCATCTCCCACAGAACCCTGAATCCCTGGGGTCTGGAGAGTTCCTCTTCCTGAAAAAAGACAGTTAATTCTCCTGTGACTCTATTTCTGAACTATGGGATCTACGGTTGCCAAATTGCATTAGTCTCTTCTCTGACCCACAGATTCTATCCCCCAGGTTTACCTTTTGCCTAACAGCATTAAACTTTTAGGAGGTGTTGATTTTGATTTACAATAATAGAAGCAAGGTAAAATAATTAGAAATGTATAATATAGGCTGGAGAAATAACAAGTATAAAAATAATGCTAACACCATGACATGTAAAAGTGTACTGAATAGCAGTGGGGAGGAGGACTCTAAGACATTCTGTGTCATCCTACTCTAGTTTAAATTAGAGGGAATGGCTAGACAGTGCACATGCCAAATCTTTTAGAATTGTGTAATTAGTAGAATTTCATAGAGATTGGAGCAGTAGCTGGTTTTTAGGTCTTCCATTACATATTACATTTTTGATTCATACAGAGAGATTCAGCATCTCCTCCCCTAGGATCCAACATCACTGTGACCTGGAAGCAGCAGCCCTATTCTACCAAGTCAGAATTGAGAGCTCAGATGTTGCTTCTCATGCTGTCTAAGCTTTATGTCCTTTTTGTCCAGATCAACAAATAGTAGGTTTGCAGGGTCTAGGCTCCGCCACAAGCAAACAGGTTTACCCAAGCAGGACAATAGAACAATTGGTGTAAAGAGGCTAGAAATCCCCCGTATATGAGTTGGATACAGGTTAGTGAATTCAATACAGAAATCTGAGAAATCCATGAGAAATGAGAGAATTAGACAAGAGGAAGGAATGGCAGAGAACTAAATAATTTACTGCCATATGTGATGTGGTGAACTGCTAGCATGATCCACCTCTCAACATTCTTCCAGAATTGAAGTTATCACTTATCCGTAGCCAGTTTTCATGGTATTCTGTAGGAGACCAACTGCCGGTCCAAGTGGCCAACCTGCAAGGAATCTGAAAGATTAACCCCTTCTTACCAGTCTAACCACTTATTCCAAGGAATGGCTTCTATTTGTCCTACCCAATGCCATCAGAAACTCAGGCCATTTAAATCCATAATGGTGAGAGTGTCCTCACTGACATCATTGAAGATAATACTGGTGGATGGTGTTGAATGTACTCATGACCACCACCAACAGGTAGTTTTTAAGGGATGACTTTATTCAGGGTGTTTATGTCATGGTGCAAGTGGTTCATTTAATTCTTCAGGGGAAGCAGACACTGGCACACACAATTTGTCTTTTTATCATCTTTTCCAGTGGTTTCTTGCTCCAAGACCTGTGGAAGATATAAGGCATGATAAAACAATCAGATAAGGTTTGGATATCTTAATGGTAGTGACTTATCTTTGCAGTGCTTAAACTGGTATTCAGTGGAGTCTATATTTGGAAGCCAGTATCTCTAATTTGTCATTCAAGTCATCAGATAACTCTAGGGTCTTAGGAGGATCTTCGGCATGAGACTCCCCCAAGGTTACATCAATGGAATAACCGCTTGACAATTCTAATCTCTTAGGGATGGAGTATAATTTTATGATTTTCATTGCTCTCATCTTCCAGATGGCTCACATTCTTCATTAATATCTTCTGTGCGCCGTGAGCTAAATGACCAATGAGTGCATGAGCTCCAAACACGTTGACAATCATAGAAAGAGCCCTTACAACCCAGTGTTTTTGCCATAAACCAGACTTGGAACACAATAAATCTCATCACATGTGTCCCCTGAATCAGGGAACCTCACCTGTTAGTTCAATGAACTTACTTGTTTCCCCTTGCAATTAACTACATGATGGGAGGAAGAAGATGAGAAATCACAGTATCGTACGTGTACCATACACAGTAAACTTCTCTCCTTGCTGCCATTTAATGAAGACAAATAGCAGCCCAGCAATGGTGTGCTATCTGAGTGACCCTCTCAGTCTCAGGATGAGACTCAGGGAATTAACTTGTTTATTTTGCCTTGCTATGACATAGAGATACAAGGAAATTTCATCAGGAGTCTCTTCAATGTATTTCCATTTTTAAGTTGTATTTTCTTCTACATAATGAAGCATATCTCCTCCTCCCACATCAAGATGCTAGTTTAGCCTATCCCTCAATAAATCTATGACATCTTGGTTAAGTCCCTTCAGAGCCATTAAAAAATAATAAAACAATTTTGAAATACTCTCTCTGTTAATGAGAGATTCACCACTGCAAAATTGCATGTATTAGAAAACAAGTCACCATAAATATTTGATGACCATCCTCCGCATTCCATTCCTTAACTTTGACTATTACTGCCACTTCAAGCAGTTTCTACCTCTAAAGGTAGAAAGCCACTCTAAAGTGGCTCTCTAATCTCCATTCACTTGGCTCATTTCCAGAAGGCACACAGTTGACTGACCAGATGCATAGCTCACTGAACTAATTGTACCAGACAGCACACTGACCAGGCCTTTAGGGAAAAAAATATTGTAAGGCACTTAATGGCAAAAGGAATAGCACAAGTATGGATTATTTCCTTGTCAATGTATTCTAGAGTAGTATGAAATACTATGTGGGGCCAGATGTCAGACTCTAGGAAAAGAACCCTGTCCCTTGGGCTATAGGATCTTAAATCATATTAAATCACCAGTCCCTTGCCTATGATAGCAGAGACTGGGATCCAAGATAATAAAATGGGCGAGGTGATTGGTTTCTAACTTTATTCCACCAGGTCACATTCATTACTTGGGGGAATAATAACTAGAGTGATTAGGGAGATTGGGGGGGGGGGGTCCAAATAATGCTGATTCAGCAGCATGTCATGTGAGAGACTTGACCACTCACCCCTTTCTGCCACTTAGTATCAGGGGATGAGAATCAACACTTCTCTGGTATTACCGAAGGGCTTGCAGCCAGGCCTTGTTCTTGCTGACAATAGCGTGGCCAATGAGTGCCCTGATCTGCCTCTTGGGATACTACCAATATCAACAAGCTTGAGCACTTAACAGTGACTGTTGTTCATAACAATGTGTTAGAGGCCAACTGTATTTCCGGAATGCATCCAAGGAGAGAATCCTTCAATTAAACCTTACTTTAAACTCTATTTAATTATATATCTCAAACTTCCTTAATATCCCACTTTATCTGTATTATCTATGATGCAGACAAATCTTCTAAAACTTCTTTTGATTTCAGTCTATTTGAATTTCTAACTGGTGAATGAACTCCCATTTTATAGATTGGCAGTTGTCCATCCATACATCCATGCATCCATGCATGCATACATCTATCCTTCCAACAAATACTTATTTATCATCTGATATGTTCTAAGAATTGTTCTGGTAAACAAAAAAATCACGCTATTAGCATGATTTTCTTTCTCTTTAACAAGCTCTGTACTTGACGCTAAAGTCTCTGTGTTCAAAACCTTTTCATTTTTCTGTTTATTTGACAAGAAGTTAACCTCTTGAACATTAATGACTTCATATTTTATCATTTTTACTGTAAAGAGGGTCAATAATGTCCATGATTATCAGCTGAGAACTACTTACATTTAATTATTGTATATCAATATAATGTAATGCTATGTAGCTTTCAAAAGAAATGAGACGAATAAATTGGCTCTTGAAGGAATCACAAGAAACTGGTATTGGACATTTTTTCTGGCAAGAGAGCTGGAGAATAGAAGTCAGTGATAGGAAGTACACTTTATAAACTCCCCTGTAAGAATTTCTTTTTCAATTAGTTTATGTTTTCTTTTTTTAACCTTTTAACCTTTTAATTGAAGTATGACTGACATAAAAAAGCCATACATATTTAATGTATATGACAATGAGTTTGGGAATAAATATGCACCTGTGAAACCATCACCACAATCAATGACATAAACGTATTCATCATTTCTGGGGTGCCTGGGAAGCTCAGTCATTTGAGCACCTAACTCTTGATTTTGGCTCAGGTCATGACCTCAGTGTTGTGAGATCAAGCCCCATGTCAGGCTCCATGCTTAGTGTGGAGCCTGTTTAGTATTCTCTCTCTCCTTCTTCTCCCTTTGCCCCTCCCCCTCGCTCATGCTTTCTCTCTCAAAGTAAATAAATAAATAAATAAATAAATAAATAAATAAATAAATAAATAAATAAAATAATATAATAAATAGAAGATTGTCAAAATTTTCAATTCATTCCAAGGGTGTTTAGAGAGTGACATATTGCTATACTCCATAATAAGCTTAAAGGGCTCAATCACATTTAGGTTTTTTTAACAATACCAAATAATTTCCCCTCCATCATATATTTCCTCTTCCCTCACTATCCTCCACCTACAAGCAGAAATGAGATGAGGAACAGATGGGACTTTAAAACAATACTTGAAAAAAATTGCAATATACATTGGGGGCAGTGACTTGCTGATTTCTGAGAATAGAATAGAGCTTTTCTAAAAATGAGGTAAAGAGTTAAGTATAAAGAAATGTAACATCCGACCTTCATTTGGAAGTGACTGATTTCTGTAGGGGAGAGAATTTTCCCTTTCTGCTCTTCATTCTTTGGCTGGTCTAATAATTAACATGAAACAGATTAAGAGGAGGAAAACAAATTTAGTTTCCTATGTATGGGGTCCCAAAGACATGAGACCCACTGAGAAGGCAATTGAGGCTTATACACAGTCTTGGGATAAGGAGAAGGGGGCAGGGGTTTGGAACTTCAAAAGGGATGAAGACATTTCACAGGAGATGGGAAGAGTAGGTGTTTGGTAAACAAAAGTTTGCCATACCATGCCAAATCTTTCCTATGTAGAAAAAAGTTATCTTTGGAAATAGTTCTCTTCTTGGTACTGGTCCTCTACCTAATTTCTTTTAGGCAGTTAAGGGGAGGTTAAAAGTTCTTCTTAAGTCTGTTGGACCTTGATTGTCTTCAGAATATTATCAGCATGCCAAAGAGACATTTCTGGGGTGGCCTGCCCTGAGGCCCATCATCTCCAATATAAAAAATGTAAAAAGCAGTGGCATCTGGGTGACTCAATTGGTTAAGCATCTGCCTTCAGCTTGGGTCATGATCCCAGCATCCTGGGATTGAGCCCCAAGTTGGCTCTCTGCTCAGTGAGGAGTCTGCTTCTTCCTCTCCCTGCTGCTCCCCCTGCTTCTACTCTCTCTTTCTCTGTCAAATAAATAAATAAAAATAAATAAAAAACTTTAAAAAATGCAAAAGACAAATACCAAAATGGAAGTCTGATAGGATTCTACAAGTGCCTTCCAAGAGATAAATATACTCAATTAAAACTGCATGCTGAAGAATTAATATCAGTATTTGAGAGTTCCTATCTCTGTGAAAAAGAATTTTTTTAAGTTTTTACTCAAATTCCAGTTAATTAACATGAAGTGTAATACTAGTTTCAGTCATACAATTTAGTGATTCAGCACTTACATACTCCTTAATCTCCATCACCCATTTAACCCATCTTTCTACCCATCCCTCCTCTGATGACCATCAGTTTGTTCTCTATAGTTAAGAGTCTGTTTTTTGGTTTGCCTCCTTTTCCCCCATATGTTTGTTTTATAGATCAGCATTAACAGGTGAATATTTGCAGTCAGTTTTGATGATAAGGAATAGTAACTCTGAACCCCACTTTTACTTAAGTGAAATGTTATCACACTCACAAAAAGATTCTCTTCTCTCACTGATAGACCTGTGTTACCATGAAAATGTACCAAATAATTATTACTATATTTTTAATTTTGTTGGTAAAAATATAGAATTTTTTTCTTTTTTGTATAATTATATAATATCCTTAGTTTTCTGTCTTGGCTTGCAAAATTTAATTACTATTTTGGAATTGAGCTAAAATGTTGCCAACCCTGGTTTGGAGAGCCATGTAGAAAAAAAATTCCTTCTAATTTTGGAAAGCTTATAGTTCATTTTCTTTCTCCAGGTGTCAATCCAATGTCAACTTTAATTTTGTCCTTTCAATAATAATCTATACTTCTTTCTTTTCTCTTTTTACTGATCTATAATTTTGAATTTTAGATGTGAATTTTTTTTCAAATTGTCTTCAATTAATAGTTACCCAAGTGATATCCAACCCTTTCTAATACAAAAATTAGGCAATGGATAGTTTAGAATGAAAATTCATCTAAATTCATGGAAGTAAGGTTTTGGCTATTAAAGAGAAAATGAAAACTCACTGAGCTCACAACCTTATCATGGAGAATATTGGTAAGACTTTAGTAAGCAGTGGACATGTTTTAACAGAGTAAGACTGTTTTATTCACTGATTTATCTTGCTGCCTATAATAAGGCATCTAGTAGGTATACTCAACATATATTTGTAGTGTGGATAAACGAATGAATGAATGAATGAACGAGTACATAAATCCAAGTTCACAAGATATATACAGACTTAATCATAAAGTGAAAGGAGCTTGAAAATAAGAGGATAAAGAAGAGGAATGTGTCATTGCATAATTGGTAAGGGAGATAAAAGGGGCTACTTAGGGAATCCTGAGAAATATATTCACACATTATTTGGTACTCTATTAGAAGACCTAGGAACTCTCTTACTCTTCTGTTTCTCGGTCACAGAATTTTAATATGAGTTTATTATGAGTTTGACTTTTTAATCTAGTTGTCCTCCATTTTCAGTATAGCAAGACTGCTATGTACACATTTCTATGAAATTCTCTTTGTGATCAGAATTCAAACCCAGTGTCTTTTCAGAGCTTAATTCTGGTGAGGTATAATTGAAGCTGGCAGACAGTATCTGTGGAGACAAAAGAAAGCAAGGTAGCAATGAAGGATGGTGGCTCTCTGGCCCAGACAGGCAATGGTGGGCACAGGTGGATTGATCACCTATGCTTTTAGCATTAGGGACTTCCTTGATTCTAGGAATCCAGGATCCACATGATCATTGTCCTCTGTCAACCTGATGATAAAGATCCACAGTGAGAGGCAAAGGAGTGTTTATTTGGGATCAAAGAATTGCAATTCAGGGAGCACAGAATTAGGTGGAAACCCAAATATTGTCTCACTTGTAGGGTTAAAACAAGAGATTTTTATGAGGAAAAGAGAGGGGGGGCAATCACATGAGCTAAAGAAAAGGGAACAAAGTTTCCATGAGTGTTTTAATAGGCTAAACTATTCTGGGTTTGACAGAACCCAGACAGAACCCATACATTGACAAGCTGCTGATTTTATCTTCCAGATGTCCACAACTATTACTCTTGTGATCAGTATGTCCTGTTGCTGACTTCTCAAGCAATTACTTAAAACGATTGCCATTTTACCCAGTCCAGAGGTTTTGGCCCAGTTCAAACCAAGATGGGTAAAGTAGTTTCTGTGCAGTGCCCACTCTGGCTTCCTTTTTTTCTTTCTTCCCTCCCTCCCTCCCTCCCTTCCTTCCTCCCCCCTCCCTTCCTTCCTTCCTTGCTTCCTTCTTATTTGTTTGTTTGTTTGTTTATATTCAGTTAACCAACATAGGCTTACTCCAGTCATGCCAGTTTTCCACACCTCTTAGAAGGAAATTAGAAGGGAAGCTGCAGCACGGGTATAAACGATCTTCTGAAGACATTTCAAACAGACAGATGGAGAGAAGCCCGCAGCAGTGTGGTCCTGAGAGATGCCAGGAGCCACTGCCAAGACAACTGCTATTGTTCATGGAAGGCCTTGAACTCAGGTAGCCCAGAGCTAAACCTCCATCCTGTAAACTCTCACTGGAATAAGCTGGAGCTTTTGAGGCAGAAATGGAGGAATTCAACCTCTGTATCACAAGTTCAATAAAAAGTATCATTTGAATCTCTTCCATGGAGTAGGGGTGCTTCCTCTGATCTATCTTTTTACTTTACACGAAGGACATAATTTTTAGGGGATACTCTAGTCACATATGTAAACTTCCCCGGCCACTAACCAAGAATTAAACCCATAATGAACTTTCTACTTTGTTAAATGAGGCAGATAATATTCAGATTTTAAGTACTCCATTTAAAAACAAACAAACAAACAAACAAACAAAATTTCCCTAATGTTTATATCAGAAGCACTGCTAAGCAAGATATTCCATAATTCCTTCTCACTACCACCCTACCGGTAGGGTCTCATTTCACTTGTGTGGCCCAGGACAACTTCAAAGTATACAATACACTAGCCTCACTTTATTACACCATAAACATAGATGGCAGGACACATTAACAAGAAGTTAAGATTGTTACTATTTGAGGGTGTGTGGAGGAAAAGGTAGTAAGTAGAATTTCAATAACAATGGCTTCTGGGGCTGACAGTGTTTTACTTCTTGACCTATGTTGTCATTACAGGAATGTTGATAATTTATTGAGCCTTGTGCATTGTTTTGTACGTGTGTTCGATTTCATTCATTTTAAATAGTGAGGATTAAAGTAAAAGAACAGTATAGAAGGAAATGTGGGTGAATACTTTTATTTTAATAATTTCAGATGAGCAAAATAAAAATACTTTTAATAATTTCAGATGAGCAAAAAACAGTCCTAAACTCACAATAAAACTCAGTAGTCACTAAAGCAAAGATCAGTACATTTAATCCAAAAATATTCTTGGGGCTTCTGGTTGGCTCAGTCAGTTAAGTGTATGAGTTTTGATTTTGGCTCAGGTCATGGTCTCAGGGTTGTAAGGTTGAGCCTTGTGTGGGGCTCTCACTGGGTATGGAGACTGCTCAATATTCTCTCTCTCCCTCTACCTCTCTCTTTCTCCCTTTCTACTAAATAAATAAATACATACATACATACATAAATAAATTTCCTTATGAAAGACAGCCATAAACAAGATCCAGAGAGAGACCCAAGGGCACAGAGGGCTGTGATTCATATCAAAGGCAAAAGAATAAATACCTAAATTAGTAAACAGCTGTAACAGATCACTTTCAAATGCTTAATAAAATAGCGGGCGATGGTATAAATAGGTAATGCACATAAAAATCAGTCAATTACAAGCATTTTGTAGTATGCTTAATTTTATTCAAAATAAGAACATGTAAATTACAAAGGTATGCTGTTTTACCTCTCCAAAAGGCAAATATTTGAAAACTTACTAAAACAATTTTTAATGGGCATAGGGAAAAAGTAGATCTTGTACTTTATCTATGGGGGATACAAATTGATATCACCACTTTGAAGAAAGGGGAGTTGCCCTAAGATCCAACAATTCTTTCCAGAAATAATTTTTAAGTTTCCATTTAAGCTTAAACAGAAAAACATGAGGTTTGGAAAGCTTATGCTCCCCAGCATTGTTTAGACAGACTCCAAGTGTAAAAGAAGGAAATTATCATACAGAAAGGAAAGAAGTTTTACGTAAAAAGATGTGGGATATAGGAATAACAACAAATATTATCAAATGAAATGTGGTGAAGTACTGAGTATGCTACCATTTAGATTTTAAAAAGTCCACATACATGGAAGAATCTGAAGGAACACATTAAGATGTAATTATGGTGATTGCCTCCAGAGAGGAGTTGTAGGTTGTGTAAGATTTTTTTTTTTAAGATTTTATTTATTTATTTGACAGAGAGAGAGACAGCAAGAGAAGGAACACAAGCAGGGGAAGTGGGAGAGGGAGAAACAGGCTTCCTGCTGAGCAGTGAGCCCAATTTGGGGCTCAATCCCCGAACCCAGGGATCACGACCTGAGCCAAAGGCAGATGCTTAACAACTGAGCCACCCAGGCACCCCAAGTTGTGAGAGATTTTTATCACTATATCGTGTTTGGTAAATTTGAATATTGCATTTCATGCATATATGACCAATATGTATGAAACTGAAGGAAACCAGAATATATAAACTCAAAATATGCCTCTTTGGCATAAAAAAATTATTTTGAGCTGAAGGCAATTAAGAAGTAAACGCAGAAAAAGTTTCCACTTTTTTGCCTGGAGGCAAGAAGTAAATTCTTTCAGTGGAAACAGACTCTCAGCAGCCGGAGCAATGGAACCAAAGTAACCTACAAACAAACCTTGTTACACTGTTATCTTCCTAGTTATTTCCTTGCCATTTACTTCCCCTAACCCAAACCTCTACAGTCAATTCTTCCCAAATCTATTGTTTCTTTGTCTGAAAAGTAAAAAAAAATCTTCCTGCTCTGGTCATTTCTTCACTTCATTCTCTTATGAAGGCTCCCATGTACATGTAAAAATTTGATACAATGTGCAGGCTTTTCTTTTGTTAGTCTCTCTTTGTCAGTTTAATTTTCAGACCAACCAGGGAGCCTAGGAAGAAATGTTTCCATCCCCTATAAAGCAAAATATATGGTCACTATCTAGGACAAAAATTATAAGTTGGCAGTATACTTATTTGCATGAAAAATGTTCATAATATGTTATGAAATAAAATGAATTTCAAAAATTTAAAGTGTAAGACTTGTCAGTTACAGATCTTCCCCTTCTCCTTTATCTAGTTGGCTTTTTCCTCTACAGTTTAAATGTCTCTTTCCCAGCATAGTTTCCTATTCACCTTTTCTAGATTAAGTCCCTGATGAAATGCTTTCATTGCACCTACTATGTGACAGATAATCACTGTTGAGTTTGAGGCACATTAGTAAACAAATAAGGTAAAGATCTATGTTCAGGATACTAAAATTCTAAAGCGTAGAGTTGGGGAGCGCATCCTGTAAACATTAACATAATGACTAGGTAAGATGTATTATAAAATAGAAAGGGCTATGCACTATGAAAAAAAATGAGAGCAGGACAAAGAAAATTGAGAGTACTAGACAGGACTTGTTAGGGTGGATAGTTTTGATGTGATTGCACTTGAACAAGAAATTGATATTTCATTCATGGTAAGAGAAAGTCCAGAAGTTAAAATGAAAAGGATTTAATTGCTAAAATTTGTCTGCAGGCCCTTTGTTGTAGTCATCTGTCAGGGTTAACTAGAAAAGAATCAATAATAATGTTTGCTCATGAGACTGTATGGTGAGGGACCTTGAAGAATCTGATGTCCAACTTCTGTATTTTAATGAGCCATTAAAAATATCCTTTGAAGTGGTACAGGGTCATCAGGGAGGGGACTTTTCACCATCCCAGTCATGAAGAGTGGGCCTCAAGCTCTTCTTTTTAATCTCTTAGAGAAACTGTACAGTATATTATAGACATTACAGTCAAAGGCTCTGGAGCCAAACTGGCTGGGTTAAAATCCATGCTGTATCATTTACTGGATATGTGACTTTCATTTAGTTATTAACCTCTCTGTACCTCAGTTTGCTTGTCTGAAAACCGGGCATAAAATAACATCATCATCATAGTTATTTTTAGGATCAAATAAGTATACAATTCTTAGAAAAGTACTTGGAAAATAAATGCTGTGTATCTTTCTTGTTGTTACTATTATTTCTGCAAAACCATTTTCTATGGAGGCAAACTGTCCACCCTTTGATAGAAGGTTCCTCAGGAGGAATACACAAGGAACCTCCACCCTGCCTTAATGACTCAAAGTTCAGAAGCTGGGATGGGGCACTGGAGAAGAGAGTAGGAACTAAGGAAACTGAGTTTCTAGAGATCAGAGAAGAAAATTGGAGGAGGAAGAAGGAGGGGGAGACAGGCTTCAGGGGCAGAGGGTATGCTGGAGATCTGAACAGCCCAGGCAGGTGACGGATGGGGCTGCAGCTATTTTCGGGTCAAGGGCAATTCCAAGAACTTGGTATCTCTCAAAGTGCAAGAACAGAAGTTGGCATGCCTGTGGTCATGCAGAAACTCACAGCCAGGGAGCTTCCAGGTACCACTTCTATCTATCTTTCTGAGTCTTTTGTTCTTTCCCCTTTCTCTTTTATCTCCAGTTACCCTAAAACATTTCTAGGCTCACACTGGCTATGCTCAATATTGGCCTCAATATTTTGCATATATTCATTTTAAAAAATAATAATCCCTATTCTCCCCTTTCTCTTAAAATGCTTAACACACATAAAAAATAATAATCCCTATCTACCCCTTTCTCTTAAAATGCTTAACACACATATCAAGATTCATCTCACCTACTACCTTCTCTGAAAATGCTTTACTTACCACCTACAATGGCCATTGATAATCATTTAGTTTTCATGAATTTTGTAATAATATTTTTTGTACAATGACCCTGTTACCATTTTATAATAATGATTCCATTGCATTTTATATCTTCTAACTCAACTGGAAAGTCATTAGTGTGTTTGTATTCACTTCTATCTTTCAGTGCATAACATGGAAGCAGTCACATAGAAGGTAAGGTAAGAAAACTTTGTGGGCTGATTTTGATGACATGTTGGGAGATGAAATAAAATGGATTTTCTACTGCCTGTATAATTGGAAAGATTTCTCTTCAAACTACAATGTTCAGAATGAATCAGAGTTGAAATGTACAGGTTATAATAATAACAATGATTTCAGCTCTAATTTATTAAATGGTTAGTACATATTAGAAATTATGTTAAGTGCTTTTTTTTTTTTTTGCTTTAGAGCATTTAATTAGCCAGATAAATCTTTGTGGTATGTTTTTCCCACATTTTATAAAAAGTACAGAAGCTGAAATTTAGAGGGGTTAAATGGCCTGTTAAAAGTCTGGTAGCTAAAAATGAAGACATAAGATTTAAATCTTGGGACTGTCTGGATACAAAACTCATGATTCCCCCAACTCTTTCCTAACTAACATTTTATTCTCTCCCTACTGCATCCATTTGTATCATCTCTTTTCTTTCCTTCATTTGTGATTCCTCTCCTGTGTCCCCGGCTAGAGTCCAGATTCTGAGGACCATGAGGCCAGGGATTGCTTCAATTCAATTCTGCCTTTCTCTCTTTCATTAAACCTAATGTGTGACCAATAATATGACCTAAATAAGTAGCTCAAAATGAATGAATGAGTGAATGAATTATAGCACATACTAGTCATTTAATTTTTGCTTTTGTCTGTTTCACTGCTAACATCACAATTATATTTTGTAGGTACATTTTAAAGATTTATTTACTTATTTATTTATTTGAGAGAGAGAGAGACAGAGAGTGTGTGTGTGCAGGTGGCTGGGCAGAGGGGGAGAGAGAGAGACTCTTAAGTAGACTCCACACTGAACACAGGGCCCGATGTGGGGCTCCATCTCATCCTCACAAGATCATGCCCTGAGCCAAAACCAAGAGTTGGATGCTTAATCGACTGTGCCACCCAGGCGCTCCTGTAGGTACATTTTAAATGGAAGTCCTAAACTGATGAAATGGAAAAAAAAAAAAAGATAATTCCTAGACATGCTCTACTTGCTCCGCATCACCGTAGTCTCCCCTTCACATGCACCAGGCCTGCATCCTTCATTTTACTGCCTGCCTGTTCTCACTAGACATAGAAATCTATAAACCTCTTGTAAAACATAAAACCTGTAAGGAAAGGGGATACATTACTTTTCTATTCTGCATTTTATTCTGCATTTCTTATTTCTTATTTTATTCTGCATTTTTTTGGCAGTGCTTTACATAGAAGAAATATTCATAATATATACTTACAAAGACTTCAGAAAATCTCCATATAGAGGGATTTGTGTTTTTAATGCCATTTTACTCACAGCATTTATAAATGTCTTCCCCCCTTCCTTTAACCCCCCTTCCCCTAAGCAATATGTCTATTTATGATTTATTTGTTTGGGGTAATGACAATCTGTCTGCAAGTAAAATCTTGATCACACTTTCCCGGATCTGTTTGGTCTTGATTCCATAAACAATTGGGTTCATTGTCGGAGGCAGTAGCAAGTAAATGTTGGCTACAATGATGTGTATGTGGTGGGGGATACTGTGTCCACCAAAACGGTGGGCAAAAAATGTGAAAAAAGCTGGAACATAGGTGATCACAATGGCACAGATATGAGACGTACAGGTGCCGAAGGCTTTGTGACGAGCATCTGCAGATGACAAACTCACCACTGCTCTCAAGATCATAGTGTAAGACACAGAAATACACAACATATCAAAGCCCCCAATCAAGAGGGCTGCCAAGAGACCATAGACAGCATTGACCTTGAAGTTGCCACAGGACACCTTGGCCACAGACATGTGGTCACAGTAGGTGTGGGGAATGCAGTTGCCCCGGCAGTAGGGCAGATGCCTGGTGAGGAAAGTGAATGGGAGGATGAGCAGCACACCCCTGAGGAAGGTGGCAAGACCAGCCTTGGCGATGACAGGGTTGGTGAGGATGGTGGAATAACGTAAGGGGTAGCAGATGGCCACGTAGCGGTCCAGGGCCATGAGCATGAGCACCCCAGACTCCATCCCAGTCAGCGTGTGCACAAAAAACATCTGAGCCAGGCAGGCATTGAAGTCAATCTCCTTGAGGTTGAACCAGAATATGCACAGCATGTTGGGTACAGTGGTGGTGCACAGGGTGACGTCTGTGAAGGAGAGCAGGGCCAGGAAGTAGTACATGGGCCGGTGCAGGGCCTCCTCGTGGCTGATGAGGTAGATGAGCCCACAGTTCCCCAGGATAGCGATGACGTACATGAGGCAGAAGGGCAGGGCAATCCAGGCATGTGCAGCTTCCAGCCCAGGGACACCACTCAAGATAAAAAATCCTGGAATCAGGCTGGAGCTGTTTCTCCCACACATAATGGCTCGTAGGAGGTAGGCATTTTATGTTCCTTAAAACTGGTGATTTCCTGGACAAGAAAATAACTCAAACGTGAGTAGAGGGCTCAGAAACCAAATATAAAAAGAATTTTTTTTGAATGATAAATGGTGATTCCGTTCCCCTAGAGGCATATTATCTATCATCAGATTCCATCTCTGGTTCTTAACCTTGCACATGACATGGACAAACTGTTTATTCATTTTATGTCTCGGTTTTCTAAATCTCAAGTGAGAATAATAATTGTGCTAACCTCAGAAAGTTGTCAGAATTATTCAATAATACATTTATATAATGTGCTAAAACTGCATAGTATATAGTGAATGCTATAGTATAGCATTATACTATACACTATATACTATATATTATAGTATATAGTGAAATATTAGCAGTAATACTACTGTTTTTATTACTATTCCCACCTCAGTATAAGGCACCCCATGTGATCAAATTTATCTTGTTTAATATACATAAATTCATTAGATTTTGAAAACCTTAATTATATTGGGTGATTGAGAATTGAACTTTACAGACAAACCATGAGAGACTCTTGACTCCGGGAAACAACCTGAAGGTTGTGGAAAGGGAGGTGGGTGGGGGGATGGGATAACTGGATGATGGGTATTAAGGAGGGCACGTGATCTGATGAGTACTGGGTGTTACACAACTAATGAATCATTGAACATTACTTCAAAGACTAATGATGTACTATATGTTGGCTAATTGAATTTAAATTAAAAAAATAAACTTGCATTCTACATAGGAAAAAAAAAAGAGAATTGAGTTTTAGAAAATAAATGCTTGCTACCAGGCCCTTTAAGAGAGGAAAATATATGCTCTTATCTTGAATTTATATTTTAGGCAGAAAAAAATGGTAAATATATCTTGTCATTCAAATGATATCTAGGGACATCTTATCCAGCTAAATCCTTGCAAGTCTCCTTCTAATTCTAGGTCATCCAGCAGATGGCCATTGGGACCTCTGCAGTGAGAATGGTGTGGATAGGAGGCCACTACTGATGTCTATTCCTTCTAAGAGAACACTACAGCCACAAGACTGAAAAGATCAGGATATTAAGATAGCAAAGGAGAAAGAACATTTCATTCTGCATAACTGGCTTATAAACTAAAACAGATTGCCTGTCATGGAAAACTCTCATACTCTTCCAAACATCAATACCATATAATTCATCAATACCATATAACTCAGCAATTAATCTATACTCATTAACCATAAGTAAGCAAAGAGTGCCAGCTCTTTTTCCCCCTCAGTATAAGATCCCTCTCGGATGATTCCCCAACATGCATGTGAATTCTGCTATTGAGTGGGCTATTTTTAAACTGAGATATAGAAAGGAAGAAAACTAGATGGATATGTGTCTGCCTTCTGAAAATATGAAAACAGAGTCTTATTGTATGCTTACTTATGGAGACATAGACACTGAGGCTCTGTGAGTTTCCAACACTAACTAGCTGGATAGACTTGAACAAGTGTCAAACCTTTGTATAATTTTCATCACTTTTAAAGGGAAGGTAATAATAGTATAGACTATAGAGTTGTTAGAACAGTTAAAAGAGCAATGATCCTTTAAGTGTTGTCTGACATTTAGTAAGTAATCACTGTGTGTGATATATTATAATAATATATGATAACTGCCAGATTATGTGA
The DNA here is from genome assembly GCA_002007465.1 of Ailurus styani. Lineage (NCBI taxonomy): Eukaryota > Metazoa > Chordata > Mammalia > Carnivora > Ailuridae > Ailurus > Ailurus styani. The sequence continues at coordinate 181,051 of LNAC01001271.1, forward strand.
TAAAACACATATTATTCACTTAACAGGTATTTATTGATTGATATACGTGACAGGTATCATTCTACTTTTGGGGGATACATTAGTGAACCAAAAAAAACCAAAATATGTTCCACTGATGGATACTATTTCAATGGTGTTGACTCCTGTATTCAAACTTATATTAATGCCATGGATACATGTAATTAACCTTATTTTATATATAAGGGAATGTAAGTGCAAGTTAACTCAATAAAAAGTCTAAGTTGACAACACTTAAAAGCTAGTAGAGCCAAGATTTAAGTTGGTTTGACTTTGAAGTTCTGTGTTTAATCAGTCCCTATCCACGGTCCTAAATTAGTGAACCTAATCCTGAGGAATAGTTGCTGGGCATAACTAGCAGAAACAATTCGTTATGACATTGGAAGAGGAAAAAGTTTGTCCTTAAGAGTGTCCTAGGGAAGAAAAACAATAAATTTGTAAAGTTACAGAAAATCAGTCCTTAGCCAAGGGAAGTATCTTTGCAGAGAAACTCTTTCTGTGAGAGAAGACCTGTCTGTGAGATAACTGGATTCCTACCTCTGGACTTGTTCACCTAGACACTGTAGGGCACATGGTAGGGGCGCTGTACAAGATTTCTATAGGGAAACCCCTTTCAGGAATTTCTCTCAATGCTTTCTCAGATTCATGTCTAGTCTTCAATTACTTTCCACTTGCTCACAAAGACCATTTCCACCAAAAGAAGTTCTGAGTACAGATACTTATTAAGGCAAAAACTTTTATGTTGTTCCCATCTATTTTGATTGGACTCAAGAAGAAATACTAGGCTTCCAATCAACCACATCTCAAACACTTGTATTTCTTGTACTGCAAGCTTTACATTTTGGGAAAATAGAAGTCTTTGGGACTCACGCAAACTCACCTCAGTGTCAGCAAAGACCAGGTTCATAGACATGACTGAGACTCCTGAATATCTAACAGTTCTGTAACAACCAGTTTCCACCTCTACATAGTATTGCTGTACCCTTTGAGGATTCTCCAGACTTGAGTGTCTATACCTGATTGGATCTCTACAGTTGATGTCTCAGAGGGCTCTGGCTGAAGTAAAGATCCTTTGGGACTTTTGAGATTATTTTGTATTTATCAGCTTTTTAAGCAGGAGTGAAACTATAAAACAACAAGTGTATCGGGGCATCTGGGTGGCTCAGTTGTTAACCGTCTGCCTTTGGCTCAGGTCATGATCCTGGGATGGAGCCCCACATGGGGCTCCCTGTGCAGCAGGAAGCCTTCTTCTCCCTCTCCCACTCCCCCTGCTTGTATTCCCTCTGTTGCTGTCTCTGTCTCTGTCAAATAAATAAATAAAAATCTTTTTAAAAAATTAGTGTATCAAAGTTAAATGTCTTCCCACCTTATGTGGATTCTAAGATATCTGATCATCATAATAATTATGTGTTTTTAATTTTTATTGATTTATAAAATAATGGTCTAAGTACATATTGTGGTCTAAGTCCACAAATGTATTAAAACACCTACAATATCGGGGTGCCTGGGTGGCTTAGTCATTAAGCGTCTGCCTTTGGCTCAGGTCATGATCCCAGGGTCCTGGGTTTGAGCCTGTACAGCAAGGAGCCTGCTTCTCCCTCTTGCACTCCCCCTGCTTGTGTTCCCTCTCTCGCTGTCTCTCTCCCTCTGTCAAATAAATAAATAAAATCTTAAAAAACAACAATGAAACATCTACAATATCAATCTTTCCTCTGAGCTCCTAAATAAATGGTTCATTTCACCACCCTGAATATGTATGTGTGTGTATATATATTCAGTGCATATAGTATATATTACATATATGATATTTGTCTTTCTCTGACTGACTTATTGCACTTAGCATAATATTCTCTAGTTCTATCCATGTCATTGCAAATGGAAAGATTTCAGTTTTTAATGACTAATATTTCATTTTATATATGTATATTTATAATATGTAAATATTATATGTATTTATAAATTATATATATACCACCCCCTTTTTTTTTAAGATTTTATTTATTTATTTGACAGGGAGAGAGAAATCACAAGTAGCCAGAGAGGCAGGCAGAGAGAGGAGGAAGCAGACTCCCTGCTAAGCAGAGAGCCCGATGCGGGCCTCGATCCCAGGACCCCGAGATCATGACCTGAGCCGAAGGCAGAGGCTTTAACCCACTGAGCCACCCGGGTGCCCAATATACCACCTCTTCTTTATCCATCCATCAGCCAAAGGAAATTGGAGCCTTTTCATAATCTGGCTATTGTAGATAATGCTGCTATAAACAGTGCAATTGCTGAATCTTAAGGTAGTTTTTTTTTTTTTTAACTGTTTGAGGATCCTCTATATTGTCTGCTGTGTAGTGTGCCAGTTTGCATTCCCATCTACAGTGCAGGAGAGTTCCTCTTTCTCACGTCCTTGCCAATACCTGTTGTTTCCTGTGTTATTGATTTTAGCCATTCTGACAGGTGTGAGGTGATACCTCATTGTAGTTTTGATTTGCATTTCCCTGATGTTGAGTGGAGCATCTTTTCTTGTGTCTTTTGGTCATCGGTAGGTCTTCTTTGGGAAAATGTCTATTCATATCATCTGCCCATTTTTTAGTTGGATTATTCATTTTTTAGGTGTTGAGTTTTTTAACTTATTTATGTATTTTGGGTTCTAATCCTTTATCAGATATGTCGTTTGCAAATACCTTCTTCCATTTTTTAGGTTACCTTTTAGTTTTGTCAATTGGTTCCTTCATTGTGTAGAAGGGTTTTATTTTGATATAGTCTCAACAGTTTATTTTTGCTTTTGTTTCCCTTGCCTCAGGAAACATATCTAAAAAGAAGTTGCTATGACTGAGTCAAAAAGATTACTGCTGTGTTCTCCTCTAGGATTTTTATGGTATTAGTTTTATTTTTTAGAGTGACCATCTTCTGGACCTTGCCATCTCTGAGGTGGGATTCAGGAGAAGAGCACTGGTTTGGGAGTCAGAAGAGCTATAGGGTTTCAGTTTGGTTCAGCCTTCCAGCAACTAGGTGACCTTGTCAAGTCAATAGGCATCTTCAAAGTGTGGTTCCTTCCTCTGGTGAAATGAATGCCAGGTATGCAGAAGAGAGGAGGAGAGAGAGGAGGAGACAGGAAATGGGAAAGGGCTTTCAAGGACTCTGTGAGTGGAATGGTTGTTATTAACATAATATTAGCCACCCACACAAAAATTAGCTCTTAGTTTCATTGATCTTTCTTAATGTTTTTATAGTCTGTAGTTCATTTATTTCTTCTCTGATTTCTGTTATCTCCTTTCTGCTAACTTTTATCTTAATATATTCTCCTTTTTCTGGTTCCCTCAAGTGTAAAGGTAGGTTGTTTATTTAAGATCTTTCTTTTTTCTTAATGTAGGCATTTATCAGTATAAAATTCCCTCTTAGAACTGTTTTTTTCTATATCATGCAGGTTTTGATAATTTGTGTTTATACTTTTACTTGTTTCCAGGCATGTTTGGGCTTCTTTTTTGGCCCATTGCTGTTCAGGAGTATATTTTTAAATTTCTACATATTTGTGAATTGTCCAGCTTTCCTTCTGTTACTGATAACTATTTTCATACCATTGTGCTCAGAAAAGATACTTAATATGATTTCAATTTTCTTGTATGTTTTAAAATTTTATTTATTTATTTGAGAGAGAGAGACAGAACATGAGCAGGGGGAGGAGCAGATGGAGAAGCAGGAGCTGACTGAGCAGGAGCCTGACATGGGGCTGGATCCTGAGCTGAAGGCAGCCGCTTAACCAACTGAGCCACCCAGGTGTCCCTCTTAGGTTCGTCAAGACTTGTTTTGTGGCCTAACATATGATCTATCCCAGAGAATGTCTCATGTGTGCTTGAGGAGAATGTGTCTTCTTCTGCTGTTGGACAGAATATTCTGTATTTGTCTAAGTACATTTGGTCTAAAGTGTAGTTGAAGTCCAACGTTTCCTGATTGATTTTATGTCTGGATAATGTATCCATAGTTAAAAGTGGAGTATACCACTTATATGCAATTATCCAGACTCATACGTATTATCCGGACTCATGTGCAATTTAAGAGACAAAATAAATGAACATAGGGCAAAAAAAGAGAGAGGCGAACCAGAAATTAGACTTAAACTATAGAGAACAAACTGATGGTTACCAGAGGGGAGGTGGGTGGGGGATGGGTTAAATAAATGATGGGGATTAAGGAGTGTACTTGTGATGAGTGCATGGAAGTGTTGAGTCACTAGATTCCCCACCTGAGCACTGGATGTTATACCTAACTAATGAATCACTGAACATCAAAAACTAACAATGTACTATATGTTGGCTAACTTGACACAATAAAAAAATCATAATAATAAAAAAGAAACTAATATTACACTGTATGTTAACTAACTGGAATTTAAATAAAAGCTTAAAAAATAAAAATAATTAAATAAAAGTTGGAGTAAAATAAGATAAAGAAGTTTTTCTCATAAGAAAAATTTAAGGTAATAAAAATGCAGCAGGTTGGAAGAAAATATATGCCAATACAATGTAATTGACAAGTCTTATCCCAAATATATAAAGAAATCTTATATTTCAATAATGAAATAAAAATTTTTAAGTCTTAGCTGCCAACCCTCCCAAAAGCATCCAAATAGTGGAGAACTTATAAAAATATATTCCATCTTCTTTGTCATCAGGAAAATACAAATTTAAGTGCCACAACACTTGCAATACCAAGTGTTGAGAAAAATGTAGAGTACATTGTTCATAGTCTTGGTGAGAATTTAAACTGGTTCAACCACCTTGGCATATAGTTTATATTATACATCAGGAGTGAACCTAAAACTACTGTGTGATCCAGAAACCCTACTCCTGGGTATTAAACCAAAGGAATGTACAAATATTTGCTCCCAAAGACATAAACAAGAATGTTCAGAGTAGTGTTATTTATAGGAGTCCACCAAAAATGTTCTTCAAGATTATAATAAATTATTATGTATTCATAAATTGATATTTTAGTTAGGAAAGACATTGATCAAACAAATGCTTTATAAAATATTGGTAATTTTATGGGCGCCTGGGTGGCTCAGTGGGTTAAAGCCTCTGCTTTCGGCCCAGGTCATGATCTCAGGGTCCTGGGATCGAGGCCCGCATCGGGCTCTCTGCTTGGCAGGGAGCCTGCTTCCCCCCCTCTCTCTCTGCCTGCCTCTCTGCCTCCTTGTGATCTCTCTCCCGCTGTGAAATAAATAAATAAAATCTTTAAAAAAAAAAATTGGTAATTTTAAATATAATCATGGTCTTAAAAAATTCTTAACTATTCATCCCAGTCTTCTGAAAATTGCAGCATATAGACATTTCTTACTTCATCTGTCTCTTCCCATTTCCTTCCCTTCCCTCTCTTCTCCTCTCCTTCCTTCTTCTTTTGTTTCTCTTTTACCATAATTTTTCTCTTATCTTTTATTTCCTTTACATGTAACCTGATATTTCCTATTTACATGTGAACTGTATTTTCTTTTATCATTATTATAGTTCAGATATTGAACTATTATAATGAGTCTCTTGGAGTGCTTTTTCTGCCTTTGTATGTGATAGACTTTAAACTTGCATACATGCATCAATATTAATTTTAGACCCATTATTTTCTTTATATTTTGAATAGTGTTTGTTCTCATCATTCTGAGCTCTGTTTTATTTACACCAAGGATATTTATGTTTCCTCTTCAGGCATACTTCTAATATTTGCTAATACTAATTTATAATAATTACTGATTGAAAAATGTAACATTTCCTTACTCTTTAATCATAGATTTTAATTTTTATCATGTTTTAACCTTCCCAATTATGCTTTCTTTTACTCACTTATCATAGTTTGATTTCATTCTGCTACTTTATCTCATTCTCTAACCTGACCATCTAAGGCATTTCTGTCCTTATGATATTTTTCTCCTTTTTCATAGATTATATGAAATCATCCCCACTTTTGAAACATTCTTTAGTCTTTTTAATCTAACAGTATATAATTTAGACAACTGTGATGCTCTTGTCATTTCCCTCTTGCTTACCAGGATATTACTATAAACACAATAAAATTATTATCTATGATGGCATTGCTTCTTTATTTGCCTTCAACCAGAGTTAGATTTGTCTATTTTCAGTGTTTTTCAACAAACACAGAGTGTAAGTATCTTTTTTCATTTCTCTCTCGTCTTTCTCATGTGCCGACATGGAGAGGAGAATAATACACAATTTCCTATACCTACACTTTCTAGCCAAGTTTGATCAGTGTTTCCTCCTGAGGGAGTATTCTCTTACCATGCTGCTAGTGCGCAATATGCAATTCCCAGAAGTTACTGAAATCAGGGTCCTCCACACCCATAAATCCCACCTATGGTAATTATTAGGAAAGACTTGTGGATTAATGTATTAATACATACCCTTATATATTTATCCCTCCCTTTTAATACCTACTTCCTAATTGTTTTCTTTTTTTGCAATTTTTCTCATTATGTTGAAGATGGGTGTATATGTTTGTCAGTGTGGGGGTAAGCCATTAAGAGAGACATGATGAATGTATAGAGAAAAACTATTGCCAGAAAATGTCTTTGTTTTTATCTTTTTTGGATCCATCTATAGTGATATGTGTTGCATGGGTGTATTTTCAGATTATCATAGTAGTACACTTTTTTTCCCTGTGTCTTTGGGCTGGCAGGCGTAGATATTTTAGTTCCCATTCAGAGATTGTGTTGTGATCCTAAATTCTAGACTTCTAACTTTGTCCAGACTGAGTAAACAGGAAATAGAGTCTCAACACTGAAGTCATTTGAGTAGAAGTCTTTGTATTGGCTGTGAGTTCTCATTTCTGATTGCCTCTGTGATTTTTTTTTATTTTTGAAATCTTTATTAATTTATTTGACTTTAGTTTTACTCTCTGTAATTTCATAAGTATATTTAATTCTGCATTTCCATGTGTTTGGATTGTTGGAGGAATTGTTCATTCCTGTTTTTATTCAAACTGCTACCCTGGCTAGGACCCTCAAAATATCAACTTAATAACAATAATAACAAACTAGCATTTTTAGTGCAATGTAACTTCAGAAAACTCCTTATTATGTATTGCTGTCTTCAAACTTCCAGTGGAAGAATGGCATACTTTTCTAATTACTTTCAATGATGCACTTAAATATTAATAAATGTACATTTCACATCTACCAGTGGTGGTATAAGGTTTGGATTGGATTAAAAAACTCAAAAAGTTTTCATCCAGAGCTAGATTTCCTTAGTGTACAGAAGGATACAGGGAATGGAAATCAATATGCAAGGTATATTCAGGCTCATTCAGTGTCCCCACAGGGACATGAATGCAAGTTCTTAGTTTTCCGTATTTTGCTCTGTGGAAACAGGGCTTGGTTACAGGAGACAAGGGCAATGTTTGTAAATGGCTTGGTCATTATGCAAACTTTCTTCGGCAATCAACTTCACTTTGGAGCCACATTATAGAAGATTTTCAGTTGTGGTAACTAAGGTTGGAAAAAAAAGTCTATGAAGTCAGCCAAAGCTAAATGCCTAGCAATGTTGTTGGTGAAACCCCTCTGCTTTTTACTACCACTTTACAACCATTTATAAGACTTATTCTATGTCTGCTTCAAAAATCTCCAAGAATTATCCTCAGGAAATTGATTTAAGATTTTGTGGTTTATTCCCTTGCTTATCTTTCCATCTTTTATTTAGATAATATTGATAGATATACATGAAAATTATTCTCATTGATAGTGGAAATTCAATATAGCTTAGATAGATATGAGATAGTTTACATAACTGAAACAAGTTATATCAAATTATGCAGTGAAAGGAATAGAGGGTTAATGAACTCACTAAAACATGTGTGAAGGGTCTTAAGAAACAGATGCTGACACTTCTTTTTATAACAGGTTTCCCACCAAAAATGCGTGAATCCCAAACTTGGGATCAGGAATTTTTTTTCTCATGTGCATCCCGTTTATAATTTGTTTCATGGGCAAAACACATTAGGAATCTAAGCAAAGCAATGATTTCCAAACAGCCTTGAAATTATATTAATGTGAAATTCCTTTCAAGAAAAAAAAAAGCCCTCTACTTTAGGAGAAATTTTTTTATTTAATTAATTTTTATCATTGATGAGTTTTACAAAAAAGAATTCAGTTATTGTAGTAGATATTCAATGCATATTGTTTTCTGCAACAAACCCATTGGTTTTAAAGTTATGCTCAAGAATCTCCTCTGAGGGGCGCCTGAGTGGCTCAGGTCATGATCTCAGGGTCCTGGGATTGAGTCCCACATCAGGTTCTCTGCTCAGCAGGGAGCCTGCTTCCCCTTCTCCCTCTGCCTGCCTCTCTGCCTACTTGTGATCTCTCTCTCTCTCTGTCAAATAAATAATTAAAGTCTTTAAAAAAAAAAGAATTTCCTCTGAAATATTTCTTGTCTTTCCTTGATTTTGGATATTAACTCATGAATTTATTTCATAACTAAGACATCTTTTTCTTTAAAAAACAACTTGATGACCCCTTCCCTGATCTGCTTGGTCTTGACTCCATAAACAATGGGGTTCAGGGTAGGAGGCAACATCAAGTAGAGATTAGCAATGAGAATATGGACGTGGTGGGGAATGTTTTGTCCCCCAAAACGGTGAGTAAAAATGGTGAACAGGGCTGGAACATAGGTGATGACAATAGCACATATGTGAGAGGTACAGGTGCCGAAGGCTTTGTGACGAGCATCTGCAGATGACAAACTCACCACTGCTCTCAAGATCATAGTGTAAGACACAGAAATACACAACATATCAAAGCCCCCAATCAAGAGGGCTGCCAAGAGACCATAGACAGCATTGACCTTGAAGTTGCCACAGGACACCTTGGCCACAGACATGTGGTCACAGTAGGTGTGGGGAATGCAGTTGCCCCGGCAGTAGGGCAGATGCCTGGTGAGGAAAGTGAATGGGAGGATGAGCAGCACACCCCTGAGGAAGGTGGCAAGACCAGCCTTGGCGATGACAGGGTTGGTGAGGATGGTGGAATAACGTAAGGGGTAGCAGATGGCCACGTAGCGGTCCAGGGCCATGAGCATGAGCACCCCAGACTCCATCCCAGTCAGCGTGTGCACAAAAAACATCTGAGCCAGGCAGGCATTGAAGTCAATCTCCTTGAGGTTGAACCAGAATATGCACAGCATGTTGGGTACAGTGGTGGTGCACAGGGTGACGTCTGTGAAGGAGAGCAGGGCCAGGAAGTAGTACATGGGCCGGTGCAGGGCCTCCTCGTGGCTGATGAGGTAGATGAGCCCACAGTTCCCCAGGATAGCGATGACGTACATGAGGCAGAAGGGCAGGGCAATCCAGGCATGTGCAGCTTCCAGCCCAGGGACACCACTCAAGATAAAAAATCCTGGAATCAGGCTGGAGCTGTTTCTCCCACACATAATGGCTCGTAGGAGGTGGGCATTTTACATCCTTTGTCAGCAATTTCTTTCTACACAGGAGAAAAGTGAGGTTAGAAACCAGACAAGAGAGTGGTTTGGATAATAATACCCACAAAGGCAATGAACCTTGTCATGATAAGACAGTGTTTTTCCTTCTACTTTAGCAAGAGAGTCTTTGAACTATTGTATCTAAAAATAATTAAACATGGGCGCCTGGGTGGCTCAGTGGGTTAAGCCTCTGCCTTCGGCTCAGGTCATGATCTCAGGGTCCTGGGATTGAGTCCCGCATTGGGCTCTCTGCTCAGCAGGGAGCCTGCTTCCCCCTCTCCCTCTGCCTGCCTCTCTGCCTACTTGTGATCTCTCTCTCTGTCAAATAAATTAATAAAATCTTAAAAAAATAAAATAAAAATAATTAAACAGTACTACTTGATGTCTCCTTGGATAGTCTGTCTAAATAACTCTCCTCACTTTCTACACCTCTCCCCAGCACACCTCTTCTAGTCCACCACATTCCAGTAAAAAGTTGTGAACTGGGCTGTAATTATCTCTTCCTCCCAATAAGCCACTTCTGTTCTCTCCTCTCAGATTCTTCCTGAGTCTTGTCACTAAAATCATCTGTGTATATTTAGAGGATCACCTTAATCTGACTCGTCCTTATCAGAAGGACTTTTGTCCTGCTTTGAATATTATGAAGAAAGCTAATAATCCATGGAAAATTTGCCAGTAATGTTCTATATAACTTGCTTAAAATGATACATTGTAGATGCTCAATAAAATATATGTGTATAAGTGAATGTTTGAATTAGTAAGGACTTAGTATCTGACATCAATATCATGCTTTTTAACACTGAAATTTTAAAGGAATGTCTTGAGAAGAAAAAAGTATACTTCTAAATTATTAGCACATTTTATAGAATTTTAGTAAAAATATTATTAAAGGGGTGAACTCAATCAGATATAGCATCCTTTCTATTTGTCATTCTGCTTTTCCACTTTCTTTATTAGTTTCCTATCCATTTCCAATATAAGATTTGCATTTAAGAAGCCCTTGAAGTTCTCAGATCATTAATTATCTATAATGCTTTAATTTAAGTGTTTCTTTTGTTATAACTGGACAGGTTATCAGTACAAAAGATAATACTCTATTTTGGATTGCAATTTCTTGTAAAGGTAGAGAAAGAACTGAATCATGGTTGAAGGAATTTACAGATTTAGGATGTTTGAGAAAGTTTGAAGTCACCAAATGGTTAAAATATATATTTTTTTCAATTGAGAAAAATAAAGTGGTCCTTAAGCTCTGGATGGGCACCTTTCCATGCAGCAATATCAATGCCAAACATTCCCACCATCCGGTAGAACTACATAGATACTTGCAGTGTGACGACCTGTATTACATGGCTATGAAGAGACCAGACATAGATTCCTGTCACCTAAATAATCTGGAAATCCCTGTTGCATCCCCACTCTGACCAGGGTACATAGAAGTCACCATGGAAAGAGGATACAAAAGAATACAAGTTGCCCAGGCTCACATTCTCTGGTTCCTAAGGGGATTGCCTCTCATATAAATAAATGTCTTTTTTTTAAGATTTTATTTATTTATTTGACAGATAGAGATCACAAGTAGGCAGAGAGGCAGGCAGAGAGAGAGGAGGAAGCAGGCTCCCCGCTGAGCAGGGAGCCTGATGTGGGCGATCCCAGGACCCTGAGATCATGACCCGAGCCGAAGGCAGAGGCTTTAACCCACTGAGCCACCCAGGCGCCCTAAATAAATGTCTTATGAGAGAGTTCTCCCAGACATCTCCAGAAGTGTCCTCACATGGAGGAACCATCATTTCATAGTCCTAGAAGCAGAGAAATGTAAAGATTATAGTCTCCGGTGTCCACCATCTTTTATGTGAATGCCTCAGTGAAATGAATGGGTGACTGGAAAATGAGACTAAGTCCACCCAGGAAGAAAGAGACCCATTGCCTCTGGAAAAGTGAAAGGAAAAGAGAAATACATTGCCTCTTGCTACTATTGCCTTTTTAAAAAAGTCTGCATGTTCTAGGCTATTGTCTTTTTAGCCATCAATATTCTTGCTTTTCCTAAAATAGCTGTTTTTGAAAATTGCCCAAACTCACCTCAGTGTTCAGCACAATTCTATTCATGTCTGAGAATACTTAGGAGTTCTTCAAAATCCAGGATGGCATCTTCTTACATAGGATTTTTAGTTTCCCTGGAGAATCTCCAGCAGGATGTCCCAGATGGATTGAGTCTCCAGAATTAGATGTCTCAGAGGGATTCTCGTGGAAAGAGAATAAACTTTCAGCCTGGTGGTAACATCTATATTTAGAAGCTTTCGAGTAGAAAAGGAAACAACAAAAACAAAACATATTAAGGTTAATGCCTTTTTCCTAGTGACCACCGAGCCTGGTGTAGATTAAAATGTAAAATTTTCTTCATGTGAAATTTTTTCATGTAAATTTTTTTTCTCTTATTACTAAAGAAATATGTCCTTAATGTGGAAAATCTGAAAACTGCAGAAAAGCATGAAAAAGTTGGAAAATCACTTGTAAATCCAGTACAGAAAGATAACCACTCTCAAAAAATTTCCTGTACTTCATTTACTCATTTTATAATTATTATGTGTAATATTCTGGTTTTGTATACGTTTCAGAATATATGGGGTTTTGAATACTCTTTTTCTTCTTTTCCTAATATTATTTTATGAACATTTTCTTATATCATTCTGTATACCTTGAAATCAAAATTTTCAATAGCTAAACTTCTTTCACCCAATAGCTATACCAAATTTAATTAAGCATTTCACTACTTTTAAATATTTAAATTATTTCCTCATTTTTTCTATCAAAAATAATAATTCTTTGGATATCATAATCCATTCTACATTGCTGAATAAGAAACAGGGGGCTCCTAAGTGCCTTAGTCAGTTAAGTATCTGACTGAAGCTCAGGTCATGATCCAGGGTCTTGGAATTGAGCCCCATATCAGGCTCCCTGCTTGGTGGGGAATCTGCTTCTCCCGCTGCCCCTCCCCCCACTCTTTCTTTCTCCCTCTCTCCTCTCTCTCTCTCTCTCTCTGTCTCACTCTTTCAAATAAATAAATAAAATCTTTTTAGAAAGATAATAAGGAATAGAATTGTTAAGTGTATAAGATCAAAAGGCATGGGAAATTTTAATTACATTTATAAATGTTGGAAAAAATCATCTACATAAAATTGTGTTGATTTTCATTTCCATACAGCATTGGGGGGCTGCTCTCTAAGTATTGGTTATTATATGTTTTCTTTTCCCCAGCTGCACTGGTGAGAATACATCTCTTTGGCATTTTATCTTCAATTAAAATTAACTTCATTCATAGTGATGAATAACTTTTTATCAAGTGGTTTTTGTCAGTTGTTTTTTTCATATTTTTATTATTCATTCACCTCCTTATCCATTTTTTCTTAGAGTTTTTATATTATTTTATTTTGAGAAAGAGAGACACAGAGAGAGACACAGAGAGAGAATGGCGGGATGGAGGGGCAAAGGGAGAGGGAGAGAGGGAATCCCAAGCAGACTCCATGTGAAGCATGGAGCCACCCCGGCTTGATCTCCTGACCCTAAGATCATTCCTGGAGCCAAAACCAACATTTGGACACTCAACAAACTGAGCCAACCAGGTGCCCTATCCTCTTTATCCATTTTTAGTGGAGGTGTTAGTCTGTATTTTATTACTTGCTAGGCACCTTCAGTACTAAATATAAGCCCATTTGTTGTCATAGTTTGCAGACATTTTCCCAAGAAATTATTTGGCCTTAAATTTTATTTTATGATTGACAGAGATTGAATTGTTTTCCCTTTACTCTCTTTTATTGAGGAAAAATCTTTCCATACTTCAACTTTACATGGGAAATGACATACAGTAGAAAATAAAGTTGCACTACTCCACAAATTCAGTCTCACCAGAGCCTAAATTCTGGTGTATATATTTCCAGAAAAATTTTTTATATTAAACATTTCATAAAATTTTAATGTATTAACTGTGGTGTTGATATTGTTTTGTTTAGCTTTTTGCATTAGCAATATTGTTAGTCAAGAGTACCAGGATTCTCCCCCTTAACTGCAGTTTTGCTTTCTGCTATTTTAGTTACTCATCACCGGTGATCTAGAGTCAGATGATCCTCAGACTGTCAGTAGCAGCCGACCAGTGCATCATTGTGCATTTTATAATCTCATATCATCACAAGAAGAAGGATGAGTACAGTACAATAAGACATTTTGAGAGAGAGACCAGATTCACATAAACTTTATTACCATATATTGTTATAATTGTTCTACATATTTATTGTTGTTAATCTCTTACTGTGCTTAATTTATAAGTTAAACTTTATCATAGGTGTGCATGTATGAGAAAAAAAAAACATAGTATATATAGAGTTTGGTACTACCTATGGTTTCAGGCATCCACTGGGGCTCTTGGAACATATTCCCCCTATGGATAAGTGGGGACAACTATAATAGACTCAAATTCACTACTTCAGAAGATGACTTTCAATTAAATAAAACATTTGGTTTTGTAAAAAAAACCATGGAATACACAGAAAATTATTTTGATAAAATTTAAATAAATAAAACTATATATATTCCAAAGTTACAAATGGGTCTCAGTATAAATCCTCTCCTTTTAGATTTGAAATTTAGGGAAATAAGAATTGGTATGAATTTTAGTTAACTGTAGAACGAGGGTTCTTAACTTGGAGACTATGGTCCCCAAATTGGTTATACTAAAATGCATCAAGATCTTCTAGGGGACTTTTTAAAAAGTAAGATAATAGGGTGTCCTACAATCTATCACTTTTGCTCATAAATATTTACATTGAGTTTAGGAATTGACAGAGCTAAGCATTCTTAATAAAGTTATTTTTTATGAATTTCATCTTTACATTTAATTATATACATCAAAAGTATAAGATGAGGCCAAGATTTAACTTATATCTATTAAAAATATTTTTAATATATTCCCTGTATGTTTAGCCGCTCTTGCCAATAGTTTATTTTGAAAAAAAAATCATCAACTTTCTGCATCACAGAAAAAATTGTTATTCTAAAATAGAAAGCCTATGTCATTCATCTGTTTAGGACTTTTGTTCTCTCTCTCTTGTTTTTACCCTGGAGTCTAAAAATGACTCCAGGAAGTCATTTGACTTCCTAGACATATGACCTTGTTTTGTATGAAACAAAACAAAAGCAATAACCAAACAACAGGAAGGTAATGCATTAGACTTTTAAAAAATGTTTATACACTATAAATTCACAGAGAACTGTCCCATGCTTTAACCCACTTACTCTTGTTTTCAGTCCCTTGGGTGTGTCCATAGTTCCCTTTAGACCTTCATGTAGGCCATTTCCTCTTCCTGGATCAGTTGTTACCTTCTATCCTCACTCTACCTAACTGCCACCAGTTGATCTTTCAGCATTAGCTTCAACACTAATTTCTTCTGGAAACCTCTTCTGTTTATAAGTTGTGCTGGAGACCTCTTCATTGTACTTATAAAATTAAATTATGCAAATTGTACTTTTTCTTTATTTGATTTTTCCTTTTATTTTATTTACATATCTTTCCATCTTGTCCTAATTTCATTTTAAAACTTGGGTTTTGCAATAGCCTCTTTTTGTTTGTTTGTTTTTTTGTTTTTTTAGTAGGCTTTGTGCTCAATACAGGGCCCAGGGTGGGGCTTGAACTCATGACCATGAGCTCAAGACCTCAGCTGAAACCAAGTGTCACTTAACTGTCTGAGCCACTTAGGCACCCATGCAATGGTCTATTTTTAACACTTCCATTCCTTCCTCTCCAGTTCAGTGCTGAGACACATAGGAGGCAAGGAAATTGACATCAAAATGTCAACAATTTTATTATGTACTTAACTGGAGGTTTTCCTGTTCAGAGGCATGAGATTTAGAATGAAAAGTTAAGATGTTAGTCTAAATGGAGTCCCTATACTTGAAACAATAATAAGAGGAGAATAATTGCACCCCTCCTCCACATTTTCCTTTCCTTAAAATTATTGCTGTCTGTTTTTTCTCATCATACCATATCTTCCTGTACAATATTCAGATTGTGATAACCTCTCCTCCATTTCTTTCTCTTCCTATCATTTCCTTCTCCTTCTTTCTGCTTGATTTTCCTCTTTTATGACCCCAAATACCAGCTCTCACTGCAACCGAGTTCTTATCACTACAGCAGGTTGCAGTTCTTTACCCCTGAGAGTCATCCTTAGCAAAATGTCCTCCTCCACATCTGCAACTCGTCCTATTCAGCCAGCCAGCATCACTTTGCACCCTCAATACTGTGTACATTAGCTTACAAACTCCTTATATCCTATTGTTATCCAAAGTTTCGGCTGTGCTCGGGTGCATGAAGACAGTATTGCCTGGATAAAGCAATCTTTGCCCTTTTATTTAACATAAAAGTACCCAACAGATAAATGGAAGTGCATAATTGTTTAGTTTCTACAGATATTTATTGCTCCAAAGGAATCAGGGGAAAATCCCAGGCCAATATCAAACCTCTTTTCAACTGACTGAAATGAGTTTGACTCCCTATCTCAAATATAAAAATGTTAAATTCAAAATTCTTATGTATAATCATGCCACAAAATAATTAAGCTAATTTTGTGTGATCTTGTTCATTTTTTTATAAAACTGCTTTGAAAATAGTTTTAAGTTATTTTGAAACACAAGCTATGTCTTTGGTATTATTCAGTTCAAAGAAAAGTAAATTTGTCATTTATTGAGGCTGAGGGATAGAACTTGAGGAATATTAATATCTTCTAGTTTGAAAAGGAATTTGATTTAACTAAATTGAAATCTAAGTGTGAGTACTTTATACCTGATACCTTGGTTCTAGAGCTAATCAAATTGTGAGGTTGATGTGGGAGGGCTGCGCCTTTCCACCAAGCCCATTGAGCTCTACTCACAACTTGGTCTCTAGGGCAGGAGATGAAATTTGAATTCAAGTGTCTTTCACCATTTTTTCCCCCAGTCTTTTCCTCCCTCTCCTTTAGTCCTCTTCTTTCTCTCTCTCCCCATGAATACTGAATAGACTTTCCTTCTATCCAGTCTACCTTGTAATTAAAAAAAACCAAACAACTCAATTATTCTAGCCTGCTGGTTCTAATTCAGTTGTGAGTCTTAGTTTTCAGAGTTATAGTGTTATTTCCACAAAACCCATTTTTGAGTTTATAATGGGGAATATGACATAAAATTATATGCAGATTATTACTCAAGTGCCTTAAATAAATGTTATTTATTATATTTTATTTCTTTAGATTTTAAAATTTTGTTCTGGTTCTGCTTTGTTGCTATTGCTCTACTTGCCCCCACACCCTCCTCCCTAGAGCATAGGCCTATCAACATGATTGTTTTTACATTTTAGTCTTAATGTTCTCAGATTCACCCAGTCTCGCTATTTGTGTATCTCATATTCCTCTTCTATAAAATAAGGATAATTATAGCTATTCCATAGTTCTGACTTAAAAGTTCAATGCGATACTATACATGAATCATGATTATTCCTGACACTATATATGTATATGTATATATACATATACATATACATATATATACACTCATATATATACACATATACATATATATATAATTAAATGGCAGTTTAGGAAAAGTAATTTTGTGATCTCTTTGCTAGTATTTCATTACTAATATTGCTTAAAGAAAATTCCTTAATTGAATAAAATTTACAGAAACCAAAGACATAATTCAAAGACATAGCAACTTTGCTGATTATAAGTTCATAATTTACATTATATAGAGGCACTTTTATGTTAGTATTAAAAAACAGATTTTTATTCCTAATGTGAAATTATATTGCAAGAATGTATGGTGTTATTAATACATTTTATAATCATTTGACTATATATAACATAATATTGAAATATAGTCTTTTTATTAGCAGGTAATAAGAATATAATCTTAATATAATTAAGATTTCCACCTAACTTGCTACTTGTATCCATTTCCTGGTCACATTCTATTACTCCAATTACCTCTTGTGTTATGCTCTTATTCTTTTTCACTTTTCATTCAGTCTTGCTATTTCTGAATACCACATTTATCATTCCACTTCTGTTACTTTATTTCCAGAAATCTAAATAAAGTATTCCTTTCTTCACTGTCCCTGCTCACTCAACTATTTTTCCCCCTGTATTAAAGTCCAGTAAAGCTATCAAGCCCAGACATCTTGATTGGAAAATTACATAGATTTTCTTTAAGTCTCCTTTCCTCTACTCATAAAACCTTTACTCAAATACCTGTCAAATGTGTCCACTGTGTTTTTCAAAATTCTGCTTGATATCAACTCCAAAGCGTACTTCCCAGATTATGATGAACTCCAATGATCATATCTACTCGAGCTTCATTTGAATGTACATGACTATATGAATAAGAATCCAAATAACTACCTGGGCAGCAAAATGTCAGAAATAAATGAGCAGAAAAGGAGGATTATTTTTTCTTGAGTTATACAAGTTTCACATAAATATTTACATAAACATGGAATAAAAAGGATGACAGGACCCATGGAATTCAGCACAAACATTCTGGGGAATTGTTTCTGGCTTCCCTACAATACCCGAGACAGTTTACATAGGTATCTTCCTCAATCTTCTGGAGTCTCTCAGCTATTTGACCTAATTTATTCTTTTCTATATACTCCCAGTCAAAATACCTTTCTCTCTGAAAACAATTTGTTCACTCCTTCACGGATCTGCTTGGTCCTCACTCCGTAGACAATTGGATTAGAGGTGGGAGGCAGCAACAGGTAGAGATTGGCTATAAAAATGTGAACATGGTGAAGTATGGTGCATCCCCCAAAACAAAGAGTGAAGAAGTTGAAGAAGGCTGGGACATAGGTGATGACAATAGCACATATGTGTGATGTACAGGTGCTGAAGTTTTTGTGGTGAGCATCCAAAGATGACAGACTCACTACAGCACCGATAATCATGGTGTAAGACATGAAAATACAGAACATATCAAATCCTCCAATCAATACGGAAGCTACGAGACCAAGATGGCATTACTCTTGATGTTGTCACAGGACAATTTGGCCACAGACATATAGTCACAGTAGTTGTGATGGATGAGGTTGCCCCTGCAGTAGGGAAGATGCACCTTCAGTGTCAAACCCAACATTGATAATTACAGTGTTGGTGAGGATGGTAGAATAGTGTAGAGGGTAGCAAGTGGCCACATAGCAATCCAGGGCCATAAGCATGAGCACGCCAGACTCCACACCTGTCAGCATGTGGATGAAAAACTTCTGCACAAGGCAAGCATTAAAGTCGGTCTCTTTGAGATTGAACCAAAAGATACATAACATATTAGGGACAAATATCTGTAAGATATTTAATATCTGTAAGAGACAACAAAGCTAGGAAGTAGTTCATTGGTCAATGCAGGGCCTTCTCATGGCTGATGAGGTAGATGAGCCCACAGTTCCCCAGGACAGTGATGATGTACATGAAGCAGAAGGGAAGGGAGATCCAGATGTGTAAGGCTTCTAGTTCAGGAATCTCATCAAGGGTGAAGTATCTTGGTGTCAGGCTGGAGCTGTTGGCTTCATGCATGATGCTCAATTGTAAAACGTGTTACTTCTGTCCCAGTAAAGACGTCCTACACAAGAAGATAGTAGTGAGATTGATTTCAGTCAGAGACAAAAGATGAACAAGTATTTTGAATGATATAAATAATAAATTTAGGAGAAAAATAATCTTTTTGTACCCACACTGTGTTATTTGAGCCTACTGAATAGTCCTGGGCCTCTTATTGAAGAAAAAGAAGGCTAACATAGTGCAAACATTACAACAAAAACCTGATCTCCTTTGGTTTTATGCAGTAAACTCTATGTGTATGTGTTCATATTCTCAGGCCATGGTTTGATGGGCCAAAAATTACCTAATAAGTTACCACTTACAAATCATGGCCATGTTCGTTTTGCACTATATATCTAATTGTTTCTTGCTGGTAAACATGAAAGATTTTAGTATTTACATTTAACCAATAACATTGTTAAGCTCTATGTAGTGATCACAGTTTTTCTTGGTTCTCTCAAATTTCTATGCAGATAAGCAGAGTACATCAATAATCACAATTATTTTAATTTCTCTTGGTATATTATTTTTAGCCCCAAATAACTACGAAAATTAGTTATTTTCTAATAACTAATCATAGTTGGATGGATAGGTTGAAAGCTTTCTTAATTAGTTTGTTTTTTTAAAATAGTTAGCTTTCTAGCTTTCTTCTATGTTCTGGGACATGGATATAACCTGAAAGCACTTTGAGTAAAATCATGACTCCAAGATTTCTTTCTGTTTTATTTTTGAGAAAATTAATCTTTATCTTATTTTAAAAAGTCCTTCCTTAGTTATTGTTTGCAACTTGAGCTATTCATTTTTGCACAGCATTGCATTGTATATTTTATTGCATTTTCAAAAATTATTTTATATATTCTTTTGATATATTTTAATCTCCCCATATGTCATTTCCACAGTTCCAATTTTGATTGCTTCTATTTTCTCTCTCCATTGCATGTGACTGTGTGCATGTGGTGTGTGTGTGTGTGTGTGTGTGTGTGTGTGTGTGTGTGTGAGAGAGAGAGAGAGAGAGAGAGAGAGAGAGAGAATTTAGTCTAAAGTTTTTCTATATAAGTGGTTAGTTATATACATTACATATAACAAGTGGAAGACTTTTCAAATGATGCTATATAAACAATTTCAACATATAAAAAGACAAAAGCAATTTTTTTCTAGGAAACAGGAAAAGATTAGAACTGACAGTTTGTTAAAGCAATCTGCTCAATTGTAAATAGAGTGAACCATGGAAACATTAAGTATACCACAGAAATTTTTACCACAACTTGGACCATAATAAGCAAAATATATGGTACTATCATAATTATTATTAGTATTATTATATTATTTTGCTTTACAAAATAAACAAAACAATGTCTAGCCATCCCTTAAACCCCTAATATCCTTACATTGCACTGGGCAAGAACCAGCATCTCTATATTTGATTACAACATCCTGCACAATTAGAACTCTTTTGAATCTCTAAGTGGTCTCCCACTGCTCTAACTCTGATCCTCTCAGTCTATCCACCCCTACTGGAGGTTTCCCAAACTCAGCAATCATGAACACAGTTCAGGCATTTCCACTTGCCACTTTCACTGCCTGCTTTGCTGTTCCCCAGATAATACCACGGTACATACATTCAACAGTTCCAGGTCTGCACTCAGTGTCAGACCCAAAGTAAGGCTTTTCCTTACCTTAGTTCAAAATTGCAAGCCCCAGACCTCTGCCAAGCTTGGTATAACATCCTGCTTTCCAGATTTTCTTTACTCCATTGCAATTAGTATTGTCCTTAGTCCTGCATTAGAATGTAAAATCTATATGCACAGGAATTGCTATCTATTTTGTTCACTTCTGTGTCTCTTGCACTTAATATACTAACTGGCACAAGAAGAGAATCTTAATGAATGAATGAATGAATGAATGAATGAATGAATGAATGAATGAATTTCCTTTTTGATTGGTTTCCTTGCTTGTATAATTTATATACCTTAATAAATTGTGTATGTATTGAAAAATCAGAGTATCTGGAGGATAGGTAAAATGGTTTCAAGATATCTAGAATCCTGAAGGGTTTTCTGTTTGTTTGTTTTTTTTCTTAGTGAAATTGGAGATACTTAAAACTGGCATGAGTACATAGATTATAGGCCAGTAATTGCGTTTGTATTATTTTGCATACTTTAATCACACATATGATGAGTAAAAAAAAAGTTATAGGAAAGTAGGTTTGGGATCAAGTATTACTATTCATTCATGCAGACAGAGCTCTCTAGTAAGATAACAAGATTACTTTCATCAGATATATTCAAGCAAAGGGGGATAACATGTATCATGAATGTTGTTATCGGGAAGTTGGAGTACAAGGTCACTGGAATTCCTTTCAACTTTTACATTAATGCATTTTCATCCATAGAGGTCTTACCTCTTCCTAAGGAAGATTCTTCCAACTACAGAGAGCAGAGTTTTTTTTTTCTTTTTCTGTTATTCTGCAGATATTTGCTTGCCCGTAACATTATCTGTTTGGTCCTTAGCATATTGGCATTATGGTGCTATTAACTACACTTAATTTTTTCCCTACTTCTCCTCCCCTTTCCAAGCAGTTTGTGAATCCCTTCAGAAGTCAAAAGAGTGAGATAATTTAATCCTTCACATTCAACCGCCCCCTGACTCAAATCCCTGCTATTTAGTTGGAGATTTTCTGTGCATCTTATATATTTTTTTCTTCTGAATCGCCCAAACTCACCCTGATGCCTGATGTTTTTAAATCTCCATTCATGACTGGTATTGCTCAGGAAGTTATACAGCATTGGTTAGGAACCTTCTATATTAACACTTAGTGGCTTTCTGGGGATTTTCCAAGCCAAAGAAAACTTTTTAACACTTCATAAATAGATTTCCCATAGGTCTCTGGTGGGACAGGAGGTAAATTTAACTTTGTTGAAACTGGATCTATACAGATTTCCCCTGTTATCTGAAAATAGAGTGTTCCTATGAAATAACATAAAGCAAAGGGGCAATTACCATTAATTTATACAGAAAATTTTGCGAACATTTTCAGACCCCAAAATAACATCTCTTGGGCTTTTCTGATACTTTAAGGTACACCTTGTTAATGGATGCACAAAATAAATGGAGATAAGGCACAGATGTTCCAGACATATTTCAAAGCCCATGAGGGCTTGATGCTGAGATGCTGAGACGCTGAGTGTGGTTCCTGGGGAAGGAGCCTGGCTGCCCAGGTGTGCACTGTGTCTATGACACCTCAAGCAAACACGGACCCCTAGTTTTGCGTTTAGCCTTTTTTTTTTTTTGTACAGGGAGAATCTTCAATTTCTTTCATTTAGCAAAAACTGTACTAATTTAGGCCTTTTATAAAAGTGAAGTGACATAACAAAAACTCTCAAGAAGTGGGGGATACCTGGTATTTAGACTAATATATTTGAGCGAGGGGAAAAATCCTCAATTGTTGCCCTCAAATTTTAACAACTTTTCTCCAGTGGAACATATGAGCTGTCTGGTATCCATCACAGTATAAATCTAGAACTATTTTTAACTTTCCAGAGTGCCTCAATTCTAGCTTCAAAACTTAAACGTGAATGTATTATATGACTCAACGATTCTACTCCTGGATATTTCCATAAAAAATCTGAAAATATATGTCTATACAAAGACTTGCCCATGAATATCTAGAGCAGGTTTACTCATAATAGCCCCAAACAGAAAAAAATATATGTCCAATAGTGCATGTGAGTGAATAAATGAATTGTAATAAATCCACGCAATGATATACAAGAAGCAGTGTAAAAAGAATAAACCACCAATACTGATTTCAAATTATGTCACAAAATGTAGCACTCAAAACAGTATGGTATTGACATAAAAAAAAAAAAACAATGGGAGAGATCAAGAGCCCTAGACCCCTATCTTTACCACTGGCAAAAATGAACTCAAAATGAATTAAAGACTTAAATGGAAAATGGGAAGTCATAAAACTTTTAGAAGAAAAACTGGGGGACAATCTCCTTGGCTTCAATCTTGGCAGTGATTTTTTGGATATGACAACAAAGGCACTAGAACAAAAGCAAAAATCAAGTGAGATTGAATCAAACTAAAAAATTCTGCACAGCAGAAGAAACAATCAACAAAATATACAGGCATCCTGAAGACTGGAAGAAGATATTTGCAAACCATATATCTGGTAAGGGATTAATATCCAAAATAAATAAGCAATTTATATAACTCAGTAGCAAAACAAAACCAAACCAAACCCAGACGATTTTATTAAAAATGTCCAGAGGATTTAAATAGATATATTTTTTAAAAGAAGACATATAGTGGCCAAGAAGAACACAAAAAGGTGCTTAACCTCACCAGTCATCAAGGAAATGTAATTCAAAACTACAAGGAGGTCACCTTAAATTTGTTAGCATGGTTGTTACAAAACAAAAACAAAAACAGTAGATAACAAATGAAGACATGGAGAAAAGGGAACTCTGGTGCACTCTTGGTGAGACTGCAAATTGGTGCAACCATTGTAGGAAACAGCATGGAGTTACCTTAAAAAATTACAAATGGAAATATGATCCAGAAATATCACTTCCAGGTATATATCTGAAGAGAAAAAATCATTATCTCAAAGAAATATCTGCACTTCCATGTTCATTGCAGCATTATCACAAGCCAGGACATGGAAACAAGTAAAGTATCTATAGATGGATGACTAGATAAAGAAAATGTGGTATCTATATTGGACAGAATATTATTCACCCATATGAAAGAGGGAAATCTTGCCATTTATGACAAGATAGATGGACCTTGAGGGCATTATGCTGAATGGAGTAAATCAGGCAGAGAAACACATACTGTATGCTCTCACTTATATTTGGAATCTAAAAACATCAATCTCATTGAAACAGTAGAATGGTGGATATCAGGGGGAGAAGCTTAGGGAAAATTGGGAGATGTTGATCAAGCGGTACAAACTTGCAGTTATAAAATGAATAAGTTTTAGAGAGTCTAATGTACAGCATGGTGACTACACTTAACAATATTGTATTATATACTTGAAAGTTGCTCTGAGAGTAGAGTTCTAATGTTCTCACCATAATAATAGAATGGTAACTATGTAAGGTGAAGAATGTTAAATAACAGTATTATGGCAAATATTCTGTATCAAATCATCACATTGTACACCTTATATTTATACAATGTTATATATCAAGTATATCTCATTAGAGCTGGAAAAAAGGTACCTATGAAAATCTATAGCAAATATCATACATGTTGGTGAGTTATTTCATGTTAATCCAGAATTATTTTCTCAGCAATGAATTACACTTTCCTGAACATCCCAAATGTTTGTTTCAAGGTAAGTGTCTGTGTGTGTGGGGCGGGGTACGCTGAAAGTCCAAGTAAATTTTATCTACCAGCAAGCACAGGCCTATTACTATAAATTATTATATGTTACTATAAGCAGTTACCCAGATAAAATTTATTTCAAACAAATGACTAGTTTTTATTATATAATAAGTTTTATAATTGCACTACTGTGCTTTTTAAAAAAAATTCAATTAGCCAGCATACAGTATGTCATTAGTGTCAGATGTAGAGTTCAATAGTTTATCAGTTGCTCTGCTGTGCTTTTGTGTTGTAGCATAAATCCATGTTTTCACATGTTTAGAACCAGGTTTCTGTATCCTTAGTAGGCTTCACTATGCCCAATCATCAGTAATGAAACAAAGATGTCCCTGATCACTCCTCCTGTTAAACATTGCACAAGAGGAGTATTGTAGCTAGTGAAGACGGCAAGAGAAAACACCAAAAAGTACAGGAAAGGAAGAACAAAAATTTCTTCATTCACAAAGGGATGTTATATATCTAGATAATCCAAAGAAATTTATATAAAAATGTTAAAAGTAGTGAGTAAATTTATCAAGAATACTAACTACAAGATCACATCTAAAGCTCAATTTTTTAGATCAAGATTATTTAATTTTTCCTGAAAAATACTTTTTCAGTACCAATTTTGTGCATGAATTGTTCTAAGTTTTGAAAAAGATAGTAGACAGATCTGTCTCCCAAAAAGATTTAATTCCGAAAGTCAGAATCATTTTAGATCTACATATGCTGTTGTACCTTTATTCAATTTTGTTGTTGGTGTTGTCTCAGACCATCTAATTGTACCTTTAAAAAAATATGCTTCAAAAATCCTAGACTATGATTTGGGACAAAATAATTCCTAAGACAATTCCCATTGGCTGAGCCAGAGTCCTTAGGACCCAGATATATCTGATCGCTGAACATCTTTTTTCTTATAAACACACAGGGAATCAGCTCTCCTCTGAGACTCTAGTAGAAAGAGATAGTTGCAATTAAGTTTTCCCAGCTCCCAATTTTAGAATCACACACACACACACACACACACACACACACACACACACACATCATATGCATGCAAATGCACACACACGCACACACACAGAATAGAAAAGTTGCCTCCTCCACCTGGCTCCTCATGGTCTCAATATAGGTATTAGATCTCTCCTGCAGGATCAAAAGCATCACATAGGCATGAATATGACTTAATCTGTGGATATGTCTTCAGTTACTCGAAGAACTCCAGTAGCTTTCAGGGTG
The DNA here is from genome assembly GCA_002007465.1 of Ailurus styani. Lineage (NCBI taxonomy): Eukaryota > Metazoa > Chordata > Mammalia > Carnivora > Ailuridae > Ailurus > Ailurus styani. The sequence continues at coordinate 206,753 of LNAC01001271.1, forward strand.
AGCAGATTTCTGAATTGGGGCTGCATTCTTCTTATTAAAGGAGTGGGTGCAAATTATGATCACTGATCTGGGAGGATGAATAAGAGAGTTGTCAGATAGGGTTATTCTCTTTTGGAAAAGACAATGTATCCTACTATTCCGCTGCCTTTATATACTGGCTTATGTGCTCCATTTTCACTTTGGATAAAAATGTTAATGTTTCAGCTACTGAAATATAATCCTTGTGGGGAATATTCTAAAGAGAGGTCATCAGTCCCACCGGCTGTGGAAGCTAAAATGAGCATTTCCAAGACACAGTAGAAAAAAACAGAAGAGTGGAGACAGCCTTATTCCATAGTTTTCTGTTTCTCATCCACTTTTCCTTTCAGGAAATTGCTTCCATTTCATTTCATAGTTATGATAGTTGAATTATTTCTCAATTCAATGGGCTTTTAGATTTAATATACTCAGCCTTAATCTTTAAAAAATAAAGATATAAAACTTTATAAAAGACATAGGAGAGCAGAGCCAAGTTTATACAGTCTTAGATTTCCAACAGAGACACCTGTGAAGTGGCAAGGAGGTCACCTCTCATATGTCCAGGAGGTACAATTAATGTTGGCATTGTTATTTTTTATTCAAAGAGACTATTTTCCTTTCAGCAGCCCTCTATAGGACTATCCCCCTTATTTCACTACTGGTACATTTTTTTTTCTAAATTAGCATATTCCAGTCCAACATAGCCCACTTCTTCAGACTTTTGCATCTTATTTGCATCCATCATATGCTCAAAACTTTTTTCCTATCTCCTCACATATACTATCACATGAAATAAATATTCTTCTCCTTACTATTCATAAATCTTTTGCCCGTCCTTTTCTATGGGCCTTTAAACTGTACTGAATATCTCCCTTATCCTAGAAAAACTTAGTTTTGGAGCTTATGTAGGCTGGGAGATATTCATTTCTATGGCTCCCCGAAATTGTGATATAGGGAGAAAATAAAGTGCTCCGTTCTAAAGGAAATGTCAGTTGTTTTAGTTTAAGATGACAAGGATCTCCATTCACAATGGACTAGACTCTAGGGACCATTGGAAGAGACTCTAACTTAGAAAAACATTAATGTCTCACAAGTTACTGCATTCCCAATGATTCTTCACCCACTATTTACAGTGTTAGTGATCCAAGAGTAGTACTAGGTGGCCATTTGATGATATTAATAAAGAGATTATTATGTTTTTAACTTTAAGATCATTTTATGATTCATAGTCTTCTCAATTTAAGTTTCTTCCAAACCAAAAGGGGGGAATTTGTGCTAAAATTAACTCCTTTCAATCATTGTCAGGGTAGTCCACTAGTAAGAGCCGCCTAGTAAGATTAACTTAGAAACGTGAGCCCACAAGAACCATTGAAAATTGTTAACATTTTGGAATGGAATAAGTATCTCTGACTATGATGATGAGCCCTTACATGGAAAATATGTCTTCAATCCTTGATCACCCAGTTGGTGACCAACTTCAGCCTGGAAAATGCAAATTATGATAACAAAACCATGAAACCCAAAACCCTAAACACATCAAGATCCAGCACACCCACTAAAAGTCTGTTTATCTTGTCATTGTCTAATGCTTAAGGCATGGACCCATACAGTGTATATGTCACATAGTCAACATAAAATGCCTTATCTACTGATCGACCTACAAGAAAGACAAATTAGCCATTATGAGGAAAAAAATCCCACTGGTCAGTTTCTCTCTGAACATCCTCCTTCTTCTACTTCTCCTCCTCCTCCTTCTTTTTTCTGCTTACAGAGCAATTCTATAACTGCTATATCATGAACTTCCAACAGGTGTTATGTTATTCCTAAATGGCACCAGCCTAACTCCAGCTTCATTCATCTTAAATGGCATCCCTGGGTTGGAAGAAGTGCATTTGTGGATCTCCTTCCCCCTGTGCATCATGTACAGCATTGCCATCACAGGGAACTTTGGCCTTATGTACCTCATTTACTCTGAAGAAGGCTTACACAGACCTATGTACATCTTCCTAGCCCTTCTTTCCTTCACAGATGTGCTCATGTGCACCAGCACTCTTCCCAACACCCTCTGCATATTGTGGTTCAACCTCAAGGAGATTGACTTTAAGGCTTGCCTGGCCCAGATGTTCTTTGTGCACACTTTTACAGGGATGGAGTCTGGGGTGCTCATGCTCATGGCCCTGGACCGCTATGTGGCTATCTGCTACCCGCTGCGCTATGCTGCTATCCTCACTAATGCAGTCATTGCCAAGGCTGGACTCCTCACTTTTCTTAGAGGTGTCATACTTGTTATCCCTTTCACTTTCCTCACCAAGCGCCTGCCATACTGCCGGGGCAATGTCATACCTCACACCTACTGTGACCACATGTCTGTGGCCAAGATATCCTGTGGCAATGTTAGGATCAATGCTGTCTATGGTTTAATGGTTGCCCTCCTGATTGGGGGCTTTGATATCTTGTGCATCACAATCTCCTACACCATGATCCTTCGAGCAGTTGTGAGTCTCTCTTCAGCAGAGGCCCAGCAGAAGGCCTTCGGCACGTGCACTGCCCACATCTGTGCCATTGTCATCACCTATGTTCCAGCCTTCTTCACTTTCTTTACTCACCGGTTTGGGGGACACACTATTCCTCCACACATACACATTATTATGGCTAATCTGTACCTGCTCATGCCTCCCACAATGAACCCTATTGTGTATGGGGTGAAAACCAAGCAGATACGAGAAAGTGTCATTAAATTCTTGCTTAAGGGAAAAGACAAGTCTCATAAAAATTAAGTAAAGTCTTCTGATAGGTTAGAATTCTCTTAGCTAGGTTGAGATCACCAAGTCTGTAGAGAACTCTCCAAATGAAAGCAGATATCTGGTCACAGGAAATATTTCCATGGGACTTTAATTCTTCTACCTCTTTTTAAAGTATATCACTATGTCCATTAGGCAGAGACTTTCTCTCCTGAAATTCCATATTCTTCAAATACTTTTTTTTTTTGAATGAGCACACAAATAGGGGGAGCAGCAGAGGGAGAGACAGAATCAGGCTCTCTGCTGAGCAGGGAACCTGATGCGAGGGTTGATCCCCGGACACTGGGATAATGACCCCAGCTGAAGGGAGATGCTTAACTGACTGAGCCACCTTCTTCAAAGACTCTTACTCATAAGGGACAGTTGTTGGATCACTAGGACTGGAGTTGAACTTTTTAAAAAAATGAAATCCCTGGCAAACATGAGCCATGTTCATCAATATCTGTGCTAATTTGTTTATCTTAATAGTCTCTTGCTAAGACCATTTGTAGTTCATTCTTCTTTCCCAAGTTATTTTCTTCTGCTTTATTCTCCAAGTTTATCAACTGCATATCCAGCAGTGCATACATATGTTCATTAGAAAACTTCTAAAAGATGTAAGTTAGAGCATATTCATAATACCCAGAACATATATCCTTCAACATCCAAACTGAATAAATAAATAATTGTGGTCTATTTCAAATATAATGTTGAGTGAAAGAGACCAAATAATATGTATAGTGTAATTGCATTTAGATCCAGTTCACAAGCAGGCAAAACTAATTTTTGGTTTTAGAAATGAGGATGGTGTTTAACGTTGAGAATGAAAGTCCACATAATGATTGGACAGAGTATGAAGAATGCTTCTGAGGAGCTGCTAAGGATTTAGTTCTTGACCTGAATGTAATTACAAAGTGTCCGCTTGGTGATATTTCATGAAGCTGCACACTTATGATGTGTGCTTTTTTGGCATGCATATTATAGTTCAATAAAATATTTATTTAAAATAATATGTCTTGAGGACACTCTCTGATTTCTCTAAATTGTGAAACATTTTCTTCCTTACCTCCTGTTCTGTCTGCCCATGGCTTACAAAGCATATATACTTAATTTCTTTCCATGCTATGCTAAATTTAGTATCAATAATATGTATATTTGTACAAATTATGATCAGACAACACAGACAAGATAATCATTAAAAAATAATCAGAATCTCTCTTCCCTCTAGTTATTTTCCAGAGATGCTTCTTAAAAATACTGTGTGCGTATGTGTATGGCTTTTTTTCTTCTGTTTTGTGATTTCTTCTTTTACTACAAGTTATATTTGAACTTTAATTTGACTACAAACTACCCTGTTATAGACAATGAGGACTGTAACTCAGTTGCAGCACCTGTCACCTGTGTGATTTATATATACTTATGTGTGTGTGATTTATGTATGTGTGTGCATATAGTGTGTACATTTATCTACATTATATAGATAGATAGATAGATATAGATATAGGTATAGATATAATGTGTGTGTCTATAGTTTCCTTATCTCCCTACTACTTCTAACCTCAATGTTAATCAGATATATTTTTAATTTCCTGTTTTTTTTTAATTTTATTTATTTATTTATTTGAGAGAGAGAGAGCACAAGCAGGGGTAGCAGCAGAGAGGAAGAAGTAGGCTCCTTGCTGAGCAGGGAGACCGAAGTGGGACTCAATCCCAGGACCCTGAAATCATGACCTTAGCTGAAGACAGACACTTAGCCTACAGAGCCTTCCAGGCACCCCTTTAATTTCCTATTTTTAAGATCACTATCACTAGCTCTGAGTCTAGAAATCTTCCTAGGTTTATTTATCGTTTGATTTTAATAGTTGCAAACTAATAAATAGTATTTGAATTATTATAGTTACACAAATATTGATATGATTATTGGGTATGGATGTATATTACTTTACAAACTAGTCAGGATTACATTCCCTCCTGTATCTGTCCAATGTCACCATCCTTATTATTTTTGCAGGAGGACATTTCTAGTATCAGTACTTTTCAGAGATATCTGATAACTTATTTCACCCATAAAACAATGAAAGTTTTTCTATGGAAAAGGGGCAAGAAGAGAATTAGAAAATGGCTTATAATAGAAAAGAACGACTGATGACAAAATTATGTAAGGGAAGGAAAATAAAGTTACAAAAATCTCACAGAAAGAGAAAAAAGGCAAGGCAATATAAAATATGAAAGAAAAATAAAGAAATATGGAAGTTCTTTCCAGGAGGGCAGAAGTCTTACTTTTAGGATTTACATTAAAAGTGAAAACTGTTCAGGCAAAGGGAGAATTTTTCCAAATATCTATAAAGTAATATTTCCTATAACAAAATAAAAATTTGTATTTTAAGAAATAATCAAGAAATACCAAGATACCTAGAAAATTGTTTGTAAAAGACTCAAACCTGGACATACTACTGTCAAATTAAAGAAAATAAAAACAATGAAAAAACCCTTAAAAATTTCAGGTGGAAAACAAACATTAAAATGTTAAAAAATTCAATTCACATTTTCAGAATTGAAAAGGATCCCTACTAATAAATATCAATGTTGGAAGATCATAGAGCAGTTTTCTTATGAAAATAAATAATTATTAGACTACAATCATATTCCCAATTTAATAATCAATCAAATATGTGAATGATAAAGTTATTTTAGATATGCAAAAAGTGAAGAAAGGAGATCTGCATAACAACTTTTCTTATAAAGTTATTTGAGGATGTGCTCCAGCAAGATGACCAAATAAACCAAAATATGCTAATACATGGAATTTAGGCATTAGTGGTTTCAGTGTAGAAAGGAAAAAAGGAATTTCCACCACTCTGGATGAAGATTGAAGATGAGAATAATTTCTTGTAGACCAACTTTCAATGATTATTCTTGTGTTCAGTCAATTTCTTCTGATTATATTACTAGAAACTTCCACATTCATACACATTCTCTCACTCTCTCTACCCCTCCCTCCCTCCATATTAAGATTTTCCTTATCATCCTCTTTTCATATACTTGTTAGCCATTTGGATGTGTTCTTTGAAGAGACGTCTATTAAAGACCTCAGCCCATTTTCTAACTTTCTGCTTAGATTGAGTTGTAGGAATTCCTTATATATTTTGTTAATTATCTTATGTTTGCAAGTATCTTCTCCCATCCTGCAGGTTGCCTTTTTGCTCTATTGAGTATCCTTTCATTCATTAACACCATTCCATGTTATGTCTTCCAAAGAAATCTTATTTCTTCCAATGGTTGAAAACTTTCATCCATCACTAATCACTTCCTTTTCCTCCTTTTCTTAAATATATGTTACTATTAGTATCTCCTTGCAATTTGATAGGAAGAATGTCAGAAGGAAGACAGAAGTCTCTTCTATATTATCACATAACTACATCTTTATTTCCCTTTTCTTGAGAGGGATAAATTTTTAAAATGTGATTAGAAGAAACTCATTTAAGTTAATGTGTAAGTCACTGAGAATTGATGTCCTTTTTAAAAACATTATTTTTGTGATATATAATTGACACATAAAATTGTATAAGTTTAAGGTGTACAATGTGTTGATTTGACACCTTTATATGTTACGATATGATTACCACTATAGTGTTAGCTAACACCTCTGTCACCTCACATAATTATCATTTCTTTTTGTGGTGAGAACACTTAAGATCTATTCTCTCAGTAAGTTTGAAGTTTAGAGTACAATACTGTTATCTATAATCACATTGCTGTGTCATATCTCCAGGATTTATTAATTAGTCAAACAACATATACCCATTTCCCATTCCCCCAACCTCTCATAAGCATCATTCTATTTTGCTTTTAGGAGTTTGGCTTTTTCAGATTCTACATATTAATAAGATCATACAGTATTTGTGTTTCTTTGATTTGTCTCTCTTAGCATGATGCCCTCAAGTCCCATCCATGTTGTCATAAATGGTGGGATTTCCTTTTTTTCCTCATGGCTGAATGATATTCCATTGTGTGTGTGTTTATAAATACACTATTCAATGATGAAATAGCCTGTGCATTATGATCCTGATTTTTTGTAAATTTCATATACATGGAAATAAAGACCCACTAAATCTTAATGGAGGTATTTCCCAGTTTCAGAAGTATATTTTATTTAGGGGCATCTGGATGGCTAGCTGGTTAAGCAGCTGTCTTTGACTTAGGTCATATCCTGTGGTCCTGGATGGAGCCTCTCGATTGAGTTCCCTGCTCAGCTAGGAATTCTACTTCTCCTCTCCCTCTGCACCATGGCCCTCTTGTGCTTGCTCTTTCTCTATCTCCCTTAAATAAATAAAATCTTTTTTAAAAAGGAAGTATATGTTATTTAAAAAGGTTTTAATTGTTACATTTTTATTTTTTTAAATTAAGAAGTATAATATTTAAGACATTTTTTAAATTTTTATTTTATTTTTTCTGTGATCCAAGATTCATCATTTATGCACCACACCCAGTGCTCCATGCAATACGTGCCCTCCTTAATACCCACCACCAGGAATTTGAATAACAAACAAACATTTATTGATTGTAATGTGTATAATCCCATGTACATTTTCTTCATTTTTAATTACTTTCGATAAGAATTTCCAACTTATAATCTTAATGGTGGGATATCTGTACCATGGCAATTCCTTTCTGCACTGCCCTCATTTGAGGACCAGCTATGGTTTGGCGTTTTATTTTTGCTTCAAATATATGAAGCTTTCTATCATGCTTTCCCTTAGGGCTCCATTGTCTCTCAGGTGTCTTAAGCACTGTTTCACGATGAGACTCGGAAGTCCTGAGCATGTGAGATTATGTCCCTTCCCATGGGAAGTCAGCCAAACTAAGCCCTTCTGACCTAAGGTCTATAAGGTGAAACCAGGGTGCCACCTTCATATACATTTCTGGGCTCTCACCCAGGCATGAACATCTCCTATAATCCTTGTCTGGAGCTATATTGTAGGTAAGGTAATGCCTTCCAGATATTTTGATCCAAGGCTACTCCATGATAAAGCCTAGGCTTGTTCCAACCTGCATGTGTGATCCCGGGGATCGAGGGCATTGCCCTGTAGAGGATGTTTTTGGTAATTTCTTAGGCTAAGGAAAATTAGGAAGATCATGGTCATTCCACATTCAAAGCAGCAATAGTACTAACAAGGGATGTGTGCTCTTGTGTGGGAAGAGAGAATCTAGATGCTCTCAAAATCTCCTTTAGAGTTTAGGGAATTCTTCTCTTTATGTTTATTCATTTCACAAATATATGGTATAATGACAGAGGCAGAGGATTAGGATAAGAATCCTAAGATGCCTTAGTTCAGGGAAAGGTAAATAAGTACACCCTTTTACCTCCAAGTCACTAGCCCACATTTCCCCACCATGTTTCATTTCTTCAGTTCATCACAAAACTTGCAGTCAGCCAATCTAACTCTATGTTTTTTAATCCAGTAATTGTCCTCATTTATGAAGTGAAATAGGTGAGAGATTTGGCCCATATAATAAAGAGCTCACAGGTCAGTAAAGGGATAATAAAAATTTGCAGATAGTTCTAGCACAGGTCCTCACATTAGTATCATTATAAAAAGTGAGGAAAATATAGAGGTAGCAGAGAGGTAGAAAGGTGACTTCCAAGTAGAGTATCTGGTTTGACTTAAGAGAGAGAGGCTGCGAATTAACTAAAAAAAAAAAAAAAAAAAAAAGAGGGTGGGGGGGTTGTGTCACCAGTGTTTAGTGTAGGGAACACAAGTCTGTAGAGTTCAGAGTGCTATGAAACCTACGAAACCCTGGTTAGATAAAATGGCTATGACAATACTGAATTGGCAGACTCATTATAGGAATGTAATTAAATTCATAAATGAGTTTAAATAGGTAGGTAAATATATTTTAAATAGGCAAATATAGATAACCAAACGGTATTGCTGCTATTTTTTCTGAAGGCAAGGGAGTAGATTTTTGAGTTGCTATACAAGTTGGCTGTTTATGTACAAGGTAAATCTAAAAGAACTAGAGCAGAAACAAAGAAAGGCCTTATACTCTTTGCCAAAGCATTCATTGCCTAACACATGGTAGATGGTTAATGGAAACCTTTAAAAATTTAACAAATGGAACTGCTTAAATTAATTTAGGGCATGTAACTTGAAATATTCAGGCTTGAAATATTCAGTGATAACATCATATGTTAATAAAAATGGAATTTGTCGGGCGCCTGGGTGGCTCAGTGGGTTAATGCCTCTGCTTTCGGCTCAGGTCACGATCTCAGGGTCCTGGGATTGAGGCCTGCATCGGGCTCCCTGCTCAGCGGGGAGCCTGCTTCCCCCTCTCTCTCTCTCTGCCTGCCTCTCTGCCTCCTTATGATCTCTCTCCCTCTGTGAAATAAATAAATAATAAAAAAATCTTTTAAAAAAATGGAATTTGTCATTATTGGGAAAACATTTCATAAAATAACAAAAAAAGTTGAACCAGTCTCAAAGGATCTAGAACTCCCTTTTCTGGATATAACTTTCTCCTGACGTTCTTCTCCAGGGGATCATGGAAAGGATTCTTCAGGTACCTGATAGGATTTTTTCCTGTATTCCAGACCCTAAATTAAAAAGAAGAAGAAGAAGAAGAAGAAGAAGAAGAAGAAGAAGAAGAAGAAGAAGAAGAAGAAGAAGAAGAAGAAGAAGAAGAAGAAGAAGAAGAAGAAGGAGAAAGAAAAAAAGAAAGAGAAAGAAAGAAAAAGAAAGAAAGGAAGAAAAAGAAATGTCATATGTCATCTATAGAGAAGCATAGCATGGAAGGTAGAAGAAAATAAGAAAGCAAGGCTTCTTGGCCTTCCTACATCCTAAGCAGTAGCTGATTCATCCAGACTTTTCTGGGGGTTGGGATCAAGTGATAATATAAAGGAGGCCATTTTCTGTTTCAAACAGCCAGAGGCAACAATGGGTGCTGCACACACTTTGTGTCAAATGCCTGCCCAGCGTGGGATGAGGGAACACAGAAGCAGCAGTGATGGTGTCAGTCACAGTACTCTCCATCAGATCCTGGAGGCTTAGACACCTGGACCAGGTAATGGAGCTTATCATCATCAAGGAGGGAAGAGAAATTGTGATTGATGTGTGGTGGTTTGGTGCAGCATGTATGATGTAGTATGCTTTTGGTAGTACAGTGAGTTGCTTTGTCTCTTCCACTGGAAGAGGCTCAACATAAGACTGAATGAAGACCTTGTGGTGAATTTCTTGTCCGGTACTTTTGTGATTATTCTACTTCCAGTCCTTTCCTGTATTCTGTCTCCTTATTTATTCCCCAGAACCACAGGCAAAACAAGGGAGTTCCAGGGTAAGTCTGAATGGTACTTGCAACCAAATCACCTCCCTCTTTGGAAGAGAAAGTATGAATCATCCCATACAGCCCTGTTCTTTACCTGGGAGATGGCTGGAGTACTGGGCAGGGAGAAATTATAAGAAGCAGGAGCTGTAGATGACCCAAGTTAGACACATGAAGCCTCATATTCCTCCAGAAAAACAAGCAAACAAATAAACACAAAAACATATAAATGAGAAAACCAATGATTGATGTATTATTTGTTAGCCTTAAAAAGGATTTGGCTTTAGCAGAACAGATGTGAAGTCTGAGTCAGAAAAACTTGGATTTCATTCTGAAATGATCACTAACAGCTTCAAGAAGCAAGTTAAATATCCTGCACCTGGACTCCAGGAGGCACAGGCTTCTTTAAAGGAAGAAACAAACCAGATGAACATAGGGAGGGAGAAAAAGAGAGGCAAGCCAGAAAACAGACTCTTAATGATAAAGAACAAACTGAGGGTGTCAGGAGAGGAGGTGGGCAGGGAGATGGTTTAAATGGGTGTTGGGTATTAAGGAGGGCAATTGTGATTAACACTGGGTGTTGTGTGTATGACGAATCATTAAATTCTACATCTGAAACTAATATTACACTGTGTGTTCACTAACTGGAATTTAAAAACTTGAAAAGGAGAAAAACTGTAAATCAATGAAGGAAGAAAGGAACGATGTTCTCTCTCAATGTTCAAAGAATACTTATCAAAATAAGTATATGACAGATAAATTTTTAAGTAAGGGAACAAAATTAAACTGGAAATATATGTAGGACTTGGGGATTGGCATGTGGTCTACTAAGCTTAAGAATGAAATGCTAGAACAGAGTGACCATATAATTTATTGTCCAAAGCAGGATCACTTTTGGGTGCTTAGTGATTGAAAATAAATAAAATGGAAAGACAGAATAAGACCTAAATTTTATCTTATTAAATGCCATGCCAAGCAATTTGAGCCCTACCCTCAAATTGATGGGAAAACATTGAAGAGTATTAGACAGTGGATTAAAATGTCTTCAAAATTATACTATAGGAAATATTTGATTTGAAAAATACAAGAGGCAAAATCACGAAATAGGTGGATAGAGCTAGGTGGTCTTTCGAAGACAGTAAGTGTGGTGATAGGACAGGCGATATTAGAAATATTTCTGGATTAAAAAATAGAAGTCTTGTCTGAGAATAGAGGACAGGTAATAGACATGCTGAAGTGATCTGGACAGAGTAAGAACTGAAGCACTTTGAGTTATAAAGGAATTTTACCCAAGGTGATGAAGCAGAACACCAGAGAGGATCACAAAGATGCTGGTAGCTCATGTGGTAGAAAATGACACCATTATCCAAAAGACAGATCTCAAGAAAAGAAATCTGTTCTGGCATGTGGTAGAGGCTGAAGTGATGAGGTTAGTCTCTAACATGGTGAATTTAAGCTGTCCATGGAAACATTCGGCATGAATTTAGAAGGAGGACTCAACAGTTGTTATATAGTTTTCTTATAAAATTAATGATATGAAAATTATCTTCATGTCAGCTGTATTTGAGGTACTGAGAGCAGACATATTCTAAGAGAGAGAATATACTTCTCAACAATTATTTAAAAACAGAAGACATGGAAAGGAGATGGATGACTTCATTTGCCTTGGGGAATTACAGAGTATTTGAGAAAGGGAGGTTCTTATTTTTCTCTCTCATGGGACAATCAAGTTAGCTTGACCTTCATGGCCACTATCCTTGTATCTCATAACCATATAGCACCTATGCTTGTATTTCAAATTAATGTACCCAATTCACTAGGATAGTAACCTAAGAGTAAAATAAACTTCTGATGTTTTTTTTCAAACTCTTTGAGGAAGATAACATTATCCGTAAGTTGTAGATGAGCAACTGAACTTCTTCAAGAGTGAAGCAACCTCACCAAGTCATAAAATTGGTATGGAAAGATCTAAGATTTGAACAAGATTTTCTTATATATAAACAACCATAATCTTCCTCTTACATAATGCCACACAACGTTAATGTGTTGAGCAAATGTAAGGCCCTCCTTCATGCAGTGATAAATTGCTATCATAAGCTATGTACTCTGTCAAACAAGGATGCAAAATAAAGAGATTGCATGAATTTTAGAATCATATATAAATATCATTTTATCCCAGAATCTAGTTTAATGACATCATTTGATATCTCTGTGCCTCTGTTTCTTCTTCTATTTGATGTCAAAAAACAATCACAACTTTATAATTGTGGCTTTATAATTACATTTAGACTGCTTATAAAACATTAAAAATCTTACCCTAATGTAGTATTGTTCAATAAATGGTCAATTTTCATAGTCACAATTATTTAGAATTGTTGCTACTATTATGAATGTAACTACATTCCAAATTTAAGTTTGCATTCTCAAGGGCATTCTGAATTAAATTTCTATTTCTTAATTCCTTCTTCTCAGGATAGAGACTTCTGGATAAAAAGAGTTCTTCTACTGAATTAGTTATGCTGATTTTCAATAATTCATATGTTGCCCCCAAATCTTTTATTCTTAATGGAGTTCCTGGTCTAGAAAGAGTACATGTATGGATCTCCCTCCCATTCGGCACAATGTATATTATCTCTCTTCTGGGAAACCTTGGCCTTGTGTACCTCATTCATCAGGAAGAGTTCTTACATCGCCCAATGTATTTCTTTCTGGCCATGCTGTCCCTCATTGACCTCGTTACCTGCACCACTACAGTACCCAATGCCCTCTGCATCTTCTGGTTCAATCTTAAGGAAATTAACTTCAATGCTTGCTTAGTCCAGATGTTCTTTGTTCATGGCCTCACAGGTGTGGAGTCTGGTGTGCTCATGCTCATGGCTCTGGACTGCTATGTGGCCATTTGCTACCCATTGCATTATGCTACCATACTCACTAACCCTATCATTGCCAAAGCTGCACTAGCCACCTTCCTGAGGGGTGTGATGCTGATGATTCCTTTTCCATTCTTGGTCAAGCGTTTGCCCTTCTGCCAAAGTAATATTATCTCCCATACATATTGTGACCACATGTCAGTGGTGAAGTTGTCCTGTGCCAGCATCAAGATCAATGTCATTTATGGTCTGATGGTTGCCCTCCTGATTGGAGTGTTTGACATCTGCTGTATATCTGTGTCTTACACGATGATTCTTCGGGCTGTGGTCAGCCTTGCATCAGCAGATGCTCAACAGAAGGCCTTCAGCACCTGCACTGCCCATATATCTGCCATCATCATCACCTATGTTGCAGCATTCTTCACTTTCTTTACCCACCGATTTGGGGGACACACCATTCCCCCCTCTCTCCACATCATTGTGGCTAATCTTTATCTTCTACTTCCCCCAACTCTCAACCCCATTGTGTATGGGGTAAAGACAAAACAGATCAGAGACAGTGTCATAAAGCTCTTCCAGGGCGAGAAATGTACACATATTCAGAACAACTGAAATTAGTAGGAGATGAATGAAAAAACAAAGGACAGACTTACGTGTGACATTACACATTCACTCATGTGAGGTATCATATGTTGTCCAGGTCTATCCCAGAGTATGTTTTTTGCAGTGATAGAAGGGAAATTTGTTGCTAATTCTGGATTTATATCCAAGTGCCTTCCCTTCATTTTTCTTAATCACTAATTTTAATCAGGCAATTGATATGGGCTCATTACAAATTTTCTCTAATGTATCCATGTAAAATATTTTCTTACCCTTCTGAGAAAGTTCTTAAGTGTCTTTTCTATGTTTTTAATCCTGCTATTGAAGAAAAAACAAAATGGCTTTTCAGGACTTTTTCCAGCCTAGGCAGTTTTTGAAACTAAAATGCAGCTTATGAATTAGCTGATATGATGCAGATAAAACTGGCAGTCATGGTGTTTAAAAGAAAGGCATTTAGTAAACATCATAGTATAAGAAGATTTGCAGACCAATTTACTCAAGAATAAAGAATGCTTTCAACATATAGGTTAGCCCTTCATAATAAATGCAATATATGACTCAAAACACCTCTGCTGTTTCTCTCTCTTTTTTTTAAAGATTTTATTTATGTATTTGACACACAGAGAGAGAGAAAGAGAGAGACCACAAGTAGGCAGAGAGGCAGGCAGAGAGAGGGGGAAGTAGGCTCCCCACTGAGCAGGGAGCCCAATGCGGGCCTCGATCCCAGGACCCTGATATCATGACCTGAGCCGAAAGCAGAGGCTTTAACCCACTGAGCCACCCAGGTGCCCTCTGCTGTTTCTCAATATTGATTTATTTTTCCTCACTGATACCAGGTTTTTTTTTCCTCTATTGACTAAAATTACTTTTTAAAAATACCATTGACACTCTTAATAATGCTCACAACTATGGGGGTGTGGAAACTTCTTGGATATCATCTCTTCACTATACTTTCTCAGTTCAATAATATCTCTTTTCTTGCTCACGGATCATCAGTGATCTACCTCTAGTTTCCACCCCTTTATTTCTGGGACATGAGATGTAACACTTGTTAGGGGCTGTCCGTGGACTCCCAAGGGCTTCAGGACCATCTTGGAGAACCTAGGAAGTCATAGATATTTTCATAGTAATATTAAACTATTCTTTGACTTTTCAGTTTCATCCTTTTACCAGTATAGAATGAGTTTTCCAGAGTTCATATGATGTGTGTTTATTACTGTAAAATAAACTATGCCAACATTTGGAAAATCTGCATAACTCAGTGAGCCAATATTTCTAAATGACAAATGTTTGATGCTACAAAATGATGACTGTGTAAAGATTAATTGCATTACAAGATTGACCATTTATTGCATTTATTTTACATTTTTTATAATAGTTAACACAAGAAGTTAATACATTAGGCTATGCTCACCACAATCACTTGATCTTAGCCAAAAGGCTGAGAAGCGATGCTCACCACAATCATAGCCACTATCTGCCACCATACAACACTATTACAATGTTGTGACTGTATTGCTTATGCTGTTTGTTCATTCTCTGTATTTATAGGTCTGATTCTGCTTTTTCTTCATTTGTTCATTCATTTTGTTATTCCATTTTTAATTTTAATTCCAGTATAGTTAACATACAGTGTTATATTAGTTTCAGGGGTACAATATAGTGATTCAATAATTCTATACGTTACTCAGTGCTTACCATGATAAGTGTACACTTTAACCCTCATGACGTATTTCATCCATCACACTACTTACCTCTCCTCTGTTCATTTGTTATTTGTTTTTTTCATTTGAAAAAACATTTTTTATTCATTTGTTTTTTTAGATTCCACATATGAGTGAAATCATATGGTAATTGTCTGTCTGACTTAATCGCTTAGCATATTATCCTTTAGGTCCATCCATGTTATTGCAAATGGCACAATCTCATCCTTTTTTATGGCTGTGTGATATGCTATTACACACACACACACACACACACACACACACACACACACACACACACACACCTTCCTTATCAACTTGTCTACCAGTGGGCACTTAGGTTGCTTCTGTATCTTGGCTATTATAACTAATGCTGCAATATACATATGGGTGCATGTGTCTTCAAATTGTTTTTTCATTTTCTTTGGGTAAATGGTCAGTGATGAAATTAATGGGTCATATGGTAATTCTATTTTGAGATTTTTGAGGAAACTCCGAACTGTTTTTCCACAGGGACTGAACCAATTTATATTCCACCCACCATGTATGAGGTTTGTTTTTTCTCTGTATCTTCACTGACTCTTGTTATTTCTTGTCTTTTTAATTTCAGCCATCTGACAGGTGTGAGGTGACATCTCATTGTGGTTTTGATTTGCATTTCCTTGATAATTAGTGATGTTGAGCATCTTTTCATGTGTTTATTGGCTATATGAATGCCTTCTTTGGAAAAATGTTTATTCAGGTCCTCTGCCCATTTTAATGATGTTGTATTGTATAAGTTCTTTATATAGTTCAGATATTAACCCCTTTTTGTATATGTCATTTGCAAATATTTTCTCCCAGTCAGTAGGTTGCCTTTTGTTTTGTTGTTTCCTTGTCTATGCAAGAGCTTTTTATTTTGGTGTAGTTTCAATACTTTAATTTTGCTTTTTTTCCCCTTGATTCTAGAGACATGTCTACAATGTTGTTAAGGTCAATGTCAGAGAAATTACTGTTAGTATTCACTTCTAAGGCTTTTATGGTTTCAGGTCTCACATTTAGGTCTTTAATCCATTTTGAGTTTATTTTTGTGTGTGGTGTAAGAAAGTGGTCCACTTTCATTCTTTGGCATGTAGCTGACCAGTTCTTCCAGGACCATTTATTGAAGAGATTGAATTCCCCCATTGTATATTATTGCCTCCTTTGTCATCAATTAATTGACTGCACAAATATGGGTTTATTTCCAAGCTTTCTAGTCTGTTCCATTGATCTATGTGTCTATCTTTGTGCCAGTACCATACTTTTTGATTAATCAGTCTTGTGGTATATCTTGAAATCTAGATTTATGATACCTCAAGTTTTGTTTTCTTTCTCAAGATTGCTTGGCTATTCAGGGTCCTTTGTGGTTCTGTACAAATTTTAGGATTATTTCTTTTAGCTTTGTGAACAATGTTGTTGGTATTTTGATAGGGATTACATTAAATTTGTAGATTGTTTTGGGTAGTATGGATATTTTAACAATATTCATTCTTCCAATCCATGAGCATGGCATGTCTTTCCATTTCTTTGTGTCATCTTCAATTTCTTTCATTAGTTTTTCATAGTTTTCAGAGTACAGATTTTTCACCTCTTAGGACAAGTTTATTGTAGGTATTTTTTTCTTTTTTGCAATTGTAAATGGTGTTTTTTTTTAATTTCTCTTTCTGGTAATTTGTTATTGGTGTATAAAAATGCTACCTATTTCTGGGTATTAATTTTGTACCCTATAAATTTACTGAATTAATTTATTACTTCTAGTGGTATTTTGGTGGAGTCTTTAGGACTTTCCACGTATAATATCATGTCATCTGTAAATAGTGAAAGTTTACCTTCTTTTCCAATATTGATGCCTCTTACAGACCAATGAGTTTTAATGCAACAGAGTCCCAAAATTCACTGGCAACCTTTCAGATTTTACATTAGATTGACCTAATCTTTAGAAAACTATCATTGTCAATTTGGGTTATTGTGTCAAAGAAGAATATCCACAATTAACTGAAAAAGGTATTAAAATCTCAACTCTTCCCTCTTACAACTATATATCTATGTGAGGTCATACTTTATAAATATCAAATAAAAAACATTTCAGCAGCTTGCATGTAGAATTAGATATGAGAATCTAGTTATGAGAATCAGATATGAGAGCCTATTAAGCCAGGGATTAAAATACTTGCAAAAATGTAAAATAATATGACTTTTCTTACTTTTTTGTGTTCAAAAATATGCTTTTTTTCATAAAATATGTTTTATGGTACGTAGATTTATTATTGCTATTTTTAAATTACTGCATAAACTTTGAAAAATTTTGCTTTAATTTTGAACATATATAATATTTATGGATATGAATGGGAAAAACAAAAGCTCTTTAGAGTTTTGGTAAAGTTTAATAGAGTGAATGGGATAGTAAGACCAATGATTATAAGAATCACTGATCTAATACATAAGAGCAAATTCAGCAACAATTCCCATAAGGCCTTTGTTTCTTATACCTCTTCTCTAAATTAAAATATAACTTATAAAGAGTACAGCACAGAAATCTTAAGTATACCTATCTTACTGACAGACCTCACTATAGGACATTTCTAGCATGCAGTGGCTTTCATATGGTCTCCAAAGAACCACAATTTTGACTTCAGCATCACAGACTTCCTTGCACTTTTTAAACTTAATTTAATAGTAATAACACAAGATGTACTCTCTTTTTTGACATATTGAATATCCACTTATGTAATTTTTTTTAACATACAGTGCAGTATTATTTTCAGGTGTAGAATTTAGTGGTTTGTCACTTATATACAATACCTGGTGCTCATCACAGTAAATGTCCTCCTTAAAACCCATCACCTATTTAACCCATCACCCCACCCACTTCCCCTCCAATAACCACCAGTTTGTTCGCTATACTTAGGAGTTTGTTTCTTGGTTTGTCTCTCTCTCCCTCCTTTTTTTTTTTTTTTGCCCTCTATGTTCATTTGTTTTTTTTCTTAAACTCCACATATAAGTGAAATCATATGGTATTTGTCTTTCTGACTGACTTGTTTCACTTAGCATAACTCTCTAGCTATGTCCACATCATTGCAAATGGCAAGATTTCACTTTTTTATGGCTGACTAATATTCCAGTGGGGCATGTGTGTGTGTGTGTGTGTGTGTGTGTGTGTGTGTATGGCATCTCTTCTTTATTGATCAATAGATAGACATTTGGCCTTGTTCCACAATTTAGCTTTTATTGATAATGCTGTTATTCACATCAGGGTGCATGCACCCTTTTGAATTAGTATTTTTGTATCATTTGGGTAAATACCTAGTAGTGCAATTGCTGGATCAGGTTGTAGTCCCTTAGCAAATCTGTTAATTATAAATTATGTAAATCAAGGGGAGAAAAAAAGAATAACTCAGGATGTTATGATTCTAACATCACCCAAGCTTCACATTTTTACTGCTTATAAGATCATACACAAATAAAAGAATAATTTTGTATCCATATATCTATATCTGTGTACTTGCATGTAAAAAGTGTATGTGGGGGGATGGTAATGAAAAAAAGCTATGAAAAAAGCTGATTTTAATGAATACTAACAATTTTAATATTTATTGAGAATTTTGTTTCTTTCTATGGACATCGAGGATACAAGTTGAAAGCATTTAACAATGTCTTAGAAAGTTTCAATTAATCTCACATACATTCATATGTACTTTTATTGGTTTGTTTCCTTTTCCTTTAAGTGAGGTTGATGATGAATATTATGGCATTGTAGAAATTCATCAAAAGTCAGGCTGGGGCACCTGGGTGGCTCAGTGGGTTAAAGCTCCTGCCTTCAGCTCAGGTCATGATAGGGTCCTGGGATCGAGGACTGCATCCTGCAACGAGACTGCTTCCTCCTCTCTCTCTGCCTCTCAGCCTACTTGTGATCTCTCTCTCTCTCTGTCAAATAAATAAATAAAATCTTTAAAAAAAAAAAGACAGGCTGATTATGCATACATATCAAGAATATGTAGATACCCAAATTTTTATATAATAATGATGATGGTGATGATAGCAATGATAATAAAACAACTGATTTTAATTATTTAATTAGATAATATTTAATTATATAATAAAAGTCATGTCTGTATATTTTTATTAATTAGGAAAAGAAAATTAGTTTGGAGGAAGATAAATAGAACTCTTAAATTCCATAATTTAGAGGTAACTTCTGATATGTCTTAAATATTAAATACACATGTTTAAAGAAAAAGCGTTTGGATAATACCATATTAAAACATAAATTCTGCCATTTTCAGTTGACATATAATAAGTGTTTAGTTTGGTCATATTACTACTGAATAATCCTGTTAACACAGGATTAAGTACATCAAAATAAAGTGTTTTCTATCTATGTACTTGTTGTAGTAACATAGCTTGTGAAATAAAAAACATATATACATGGGGGTGCCTGCTTAAATTGGGGGAACCTTGATGGCTCAGTCAGTCAAACATCTGATTCTTGATTTGAACTCAGGTCATGATCTCAGGGTCATAAGATCAAGTCAAAATACAAGTACATCACATGCATTTATATAATTTCCTTAACCATTTTCCTAATTTTAGGCATATACATATATTTTTATTTTTAAAGATCTCATTTATTTAGAGAGGGGAGAGAGCATGCATGCATGAGCTGGGGGAGAGGCAGAGGGGGGGAGAGAGAGAGAGAGAGAGAGAGAGAAGCTCAAGGGGACTTGGCACTGAATCTGAAGCCTCACTTGGGGATTGATCTTATAACCCTGAGACCATAACCTGAGCTGAAATCAAGAGTCAGACGTTTAACTGATGGAGCCATCAAGGTTCCCCTAATTTTTTTTAAAGAGAAAGGGAGTGCAAGCAAGGGGGAGGGGCAGAGAGGGAGAGAATCTTAAGCAGGCACTCCCATGTATAGATATTTTTTATTTCACAAACAATGTTACTACAACAAGTACATAGAGAACACCTTTTGCTCTTTCTTCCACTCATAATTTTATTTTATTGAAGTGAGATTCACATACCATCTAATTATTTAAATCAATCAACATTTTTAAAATTTTATTTTATTTTATTCCGTGATCCACGATTCATCATTTATACACCACATCCAGTGCTCCATGCAATACGTGCCCTCCTTAATAACCACCACCAGGCTCACCCATTCCCCTCTCCCCTCCCTTCCATAGCCCTCAGTTTGTTTCTCAGAGTCCACAATCTCTCATGGTTCATCTCCCCTTCCAATTTACCCCAGTTCACTTTCCCTTCCCTTCCCCTAGAGTCCTCCATTTTATTTCTTATGTTCCACGTGTAAGTGAAACCATATGATAATTGACTTTCTCTGCTTGACTTATTTCACTCAGCAAAATCTCCAGACCCAACCATGTTGATACAAAAGTTGGGTATTCATCCTTTCTGATGGCTGAGTAATATTCCATTGTATATATGGACCACATCTTCTTTATTCATTCATCTGTTGAAGGGCATCTAGGCTCTTTCCATAGTTTGGTGATTGTGGACATTACTGCTATGAACATTGGGGTACATATGGCCCTTTTTTTCACTACATCTGTATCTTTGGGGTAAATACCCAGTAGTGCAATTGCAGGGTCATAGAGTAGCTCTATTTTTTAAAATTTTTTGAGGAATCTCCATACTTTTTTCCAAAGTGGCTGCACCAACTTGCATTCCCACCAACAGTGGGAATCTCCACATCCTCTTCAACACTCATTTCTGTCTTGTTGATTTTGGCCATTCTAACTGGTGTAAGATAGTATCTCAATGTGCTTTTGATTTGAGTTTCATTGATGACTAGTGATGATGAACATTTTTTCATGTATCTGTTGGCTATTTGTTTGTCTTCTTTGAAGAAGTGTCTGTTCATGTCTTCTGCCCATTTTTTGACATGATTATCTGGTTTTTGGGCATTGAGCTTGAGAAGTTCTTTATAGATCTTGGATATCAGGCCTTTGTCTGTAGTGTCATTTACGAATATTTTCTCCCATTCCATGGGTTGTCTCTTTGTTTTGTTGACTGTTTCCTTTGCTGTGCAGAAGCTTTTTATTCGCAGATGACATGATACTTTATATGAAAAATCCAAAAGACTCCACCCCCAAACTACTAGAACTCATACAGCAATTCAATAATGTGGCAGGATACAAAATCAATCCACAGAAATCAGTTACTTTCTTATACACTAGCAATGAAAATATAAAAAGGGAAATTAGAGAATCGGTTCCATTTACTATAGCACCAAGAACCATAAGATACCTTGGAATAAACCTAACCAAAGAGGTAAAGGATCTATACTCAAGGAACTACAGAAGACTCATGAAAGAAACTGAAGAAGATACAAAGATGGAAAAGCATTCCATGCTCATGGATCAAAAGAATAAACACCGTTAAAATGTCTATACTGCCCAGGGCAATCTATACTTTCAGTGCCATCCCGATCAAAATTCCACTGGCATTTTTCAAAGTGCTGGAACAATCCTAAAATTTGTATGGAACCAGAAAAGACCCCAAGTCGCTAAGGAAATGTTGAAAAAGAAAAACAAAGCTGGGGGCATCATGTTGTCTGATTTCAAGCTTTACTACAAAGCTGTGATCACCAAGACAGCATGGTACTGGCACAAAAACAGACACATACCCTCTGCCTCTGCCTGCCACTCCCACTGCTTGTGCTCTCTCTCTCTCTCTCTCTCTCCCTCTGTCAAATAAATAAATAAAATCTTTTAAAAAAATCTATTTAAATAGACAAAAGAAGAAACTTGAAACCTTAGGAAAAAAGTCTATAGAAAATTAAACAAGTACAAAAACAGACACATAGACCAATGGAACAGGGTAGAGAGTCCAGATATGGACCCTCAACTCTATAGTCAAATAATCTTTGACAAAGCAGGAAAAAATATCCAGTGGAAAATAGTCTCTTCAATAAGTGGTGCTGGGAAAATTGGACAGATATGTATAGCAGAATGAAATTTGACCATTCTCTCACACCATACACAAAGATAAACTCAAAATGGATGAAAGACCTCAACGTGAAGCAGGAATCTATCAAAATCCTAGAGGAGAACATAAGCAGTAACCTCTTTGACATCGGCCACAGCAACTTCTTTCAAGACACATCTCCAAAGGCAAAGGAAACAAAAGCAAAAATGAACTTTTGGGACTTCATCAATCAACATTTTTAATCGAGTGGCTTTTAGTACATTTACAATTCTGTGCCACCAACAGAACTATATAATTCCAGAAAATCTCCAATGCCAAACAAAAACAAAACAAAAAAGATAAAACAAAACAAACACACAAACAAATAAAGCAAACCCCAAATCCCTCCATAATCATTAACCAACACTCCATATTGATTCATCCTTCCATCCCTGGGCAACAGTTAATTTGCTTTTTGGTTCAATGAACTTACTTATTCTGGACATACCAAATAAATGGAATCATACATACCTGTGTAATATGTAGCTTTTTGTGTCTGGCTTTTTTCACTCAGCATGATGTTTACATAGTTCATCCATGTAACAGCACATATTGGCACTTTATCCTTTTTGTGGATGAATAATAATGCTATAGATGAATATGCTTCAATCTGTTCATCCATTAGGCTGCTGATGGACATTTCTGTTCTTTCCATTTTTTGGCTGATATTGCTACTATGAACATTTGTATACAGGTTATTTTTATAAGTCATATGGTAATTGTGTTCAATTTTGTGAATAAATATCAAGCTGTTTTCCACATCTCGTGTATGATTTTACATTCTCACTAACAATGTATGAGGATTCCAGTATTTACACAAAATCTCCAACACTGGCTAATTAAAAAAAAATACAGCCATTTTAGGGGATATATGGTGTCTTATAGTCGTTTTGATTTGAATTTGCCTAAAGATATGCCATTGCATATCTTCTTTCTTCTTTCTTAAAAGATTTTATTTATCTATTTGAGAGAGAGAGAGACTGAGTGGGAAGAGGGCCAGATGGAGATGGAGAGGAAGAAGCAGACTCCCTGCTGAGCATGGAGCCCGATGTGGGGTTCAATCCCAGGACCCTGAGATCATGACCTGAGCCAAAGTCAGATACTTAACTAATTGAGCCACCCAGGTGCCCCCATTGCACATCTTCTTTAGTGATATGTCTATTTAACTCCTTTGTCCACTAAAAAAATTTAAGACACATTAGGAAGCAAATAGAAAAATGGCAGGAGTAAGTCCTATGTTATCAGTACTTTCTCAATGTACATGGACTAAACTCTAATTAAAAAAAAAAACCCAGAGATTGGCAGATATCTGCTGACTACCACAATTTGACATTGTCTGGAAGTTCTAGCCTGGGCAACTAGGTCAGAAAATGAGCCACTTGTCCTTCCATTGGATTCCTTGAGATAATCAGCATCATTTCGTTCAGCTAGAGATAATTTTCAAATCCAAGATTTCAAATATAGTTTCACCACTTTTTATTTTGAAGTTGCATTTTCACCAGATTCATTATACTAAGTGATAAATTGCCAGTGTATATGTTCCTTAGTTCTTCTGACATATGCAATGTTTGAGAATATAATCAATGAATAAATATGCAAGTTAGAAGTGAGCTTCATCACAGTGTTAGTTGCCCCTGTTGTCCAGCTTCAGAACCTTATATAAGCCCTGCCTGAGCTCCTTGTTCTTGAGTGCATACACCATGGGGTTGAGGGCAGGAGGAATGACATTGTGCAGTACATTGAGTAGAACTGGAATGAGGGGAACTGTTGTTGCTGCACCATGGGTGATGGAAATGACTATGATGACAGTGTAAAAGAACAAGATTAAGATGAGGTGAGAAATGCAGGTACTTAGGGCTTTGGATGCAGATTCTGCTGAGTTCAGCTTCATCACTGAGTGAAGTATTAAAGCATAAGATAAGAAAATCAAACCCAGGTCACTCCCCATCAGTGTCCAGGCCAGAAGTACCTGGTAGATGCTGTTGATGGTCCTGTCATCACAGGACAAGCTCACAGAACCAAATTGAGCACTGCCTGTGCTCTAATCTTGGAGCAGTAGTGTCTCTGAGCAGCCAACACCGGCACTGGAAGGGTAGCCAAGCTGTTTCTGAGTGCCATGAGCATGGATGCTTTGACCACAAAAGATTCAGTAACTACTGATGGATAGCGTAATGGTCTGCAAATGGCTACATATCTGTCTATAGCCATGCAGACAAAAATATACCTGACTCCATGCCCACAAAACAATGTATGACATACAACTGTGCAAAGCATTCAGGGAGACTGATGGTCTTAGCACTGAACCATAAGATGGCCAAAATCTTGGGCATGATGGTGGTGGCCAGTCCCATGTCTACCACAGCCAGGACTCCCAGGAAATAGTACATAGGCTGGTGCAGTGTGGCCTCTTGTTTGTTGGTGATCAGGATAAGGACATTTGCAGTGAGAGCTAAGTGGTAGAGCAGAGCCAGGGGCAGGGAGAGCCAGTGCTGCCAGGTGTGAATGCCTGGGAATCCCATCAGAATGAACTCAGAGACCTGGAACTTAGAGATGTTGGAATCTCTGGGATCCTGGAACATCTTTGACTAAGAGGAAAAAAAAATGTATTCAAAGTTACTATTCTATTCTATTAACTCTCAGATAGTATTTAGAAAAGAGTTACCTAGGTTCATGATACTGAAGGGGGATTCATGTTCATTATTCTCATTCCACTACTAACATTAGTGAGATATTATTATGAAATTGGAACTGTGGGTGTGCATTTCATATTGTAAGTCATTTAATCTCACAGACACTCTATAAGGTGGATCATAAGATTTCTATTCTTGGCTGTCGCGGTGGTTTAGTCTGTTAAGCCATGATCTCAGGATCCTGAGATCAAGTCCTGCATCAGGCAGGGAGCCTGCTTCTTCCTCGCAGTCTGCTGTTTCCCCTGCTTGTTCTCTCTCTCTCACTCTTGCTCTCTCAAATAAATTAAAAAATCTTAAAAAAAAAGATTTCTACTCTCTCATCATTGAGGAATAGAACATTAAAGTAATCTGGATCTTGCTTATTATCTTCCATATTAGGTCATGAAAGCTTGACAAGAAGAAAACCATTTGATATCATAGCTGGGTCTTTACATTTGACTTTGCTAGTGGATTGCTTTCTTTGTAGACCAAATTCAAGTCTCAGAATAGAGACTTTCATGCATGGAGTCTTCTCAGATGATAGATAAGGTCATGAATTTGAATATTTCTTAGGTAATCACAAATATTATTTGTCATTAAAATACATAAAGTCACTATTTCAATTTTATATGCAGTAAAGTGATATCCGAAATGCTAGTTGCCTGTCTAAATCCATGCAGCTATAAAAGAGATAATATGATTTGGGAATATCAGTTCTTTCTAGTTTTGTGTAACTTTTCTCCCTTTGGACATGGTTTAAACAGTCCAGATAGTCACATTATAATTAATAAAGCAGAAGTGAAAACAAAAGCAAAAGACAAAAACTGACAAACTAACGAGTTTGGGATCAAGGTTTTGTTCAGAAGTTCTGCTAAAATCAAATCACTCTATGTAAGACAGTTTTTTGATATAGTATTTTATGAATATTTTAATTTTAAAATGAAGGCAGATTATATTGTATGTTCTTTCAAAATGTGCACTATTATTTATTTCTTCATAAGTATTTCATATATTAAGGATACAACATAAGGAACATTTAAAAATTATTGTGAATTAAAATTATATTATGTACAGAAAGGCAATGCGGATATATTTACCTAATCCAGATAATGGCACTCTATACTCCTTATAACATAATGAACTAAGTAAAAGATAAAAGTTGTAACTATGAATTTTTAATTGTTAAGAAAATATACCAATATTTTTAACAAATATGCTAAATTTCAAATTAAAAATACCTGAGAATGAAATGAAGAGATAAATGCAATCACGATCTTTAAAATTGCAAACTGATGCTATTGTAGTTTGAAGATATACTACATAGGATAAAAACTCTAGTGTCTGTGATTTGGCATTTTAACATCCAAACCTGAACAGTGAAACAGCTTTGGGCATGCTATTTTGAGTACTAATAGTGAGAGTCCTTCATCATTTCAGAGCAATGGAATAGTTTCAACTTTACTTAGAAGACAAATAGAAAGGCCTTTTCTAACTTTCCAAAGGACCAAGGATGTATATCAGTGTCTAGTTCATTAATTCAATATACATATCTCCCCAAAAAGCAAAGGCGTAATATTCGTATCATTTATATCATTGGTTTATCCTAAGAGCCTGGCACTTAATAGGCAGTCAGTACATATTTGTTATATGAAATAATATGAAGGATGATTAAACCATTTATTTGCCCATTTATTTGCCCATATTCACTATTCCTGAGGAAGTTTGAGTTATTAACACATATATTAACATATTAATTTATGTTAAAAATGTAAAGGATGTCAAAACATAAAGGTTAGAAGAGAATAACAGATATTTTATCAAAACCAAAATAAAATTTAAAAAAGAAAATAATAGGTACTAGTATGAAAAAGGCAATGCATATTCATCCATAAATGCAATAATTATTATAGAGTACATTTGAAGATTAAAAAAAGGAATTTTCAGGTTAAAATTTTAAAACCTACATACTATTTCTAAGGAACGTTAAAAATATGAAGCTGGAAAACAGATGTATATAATGAATCAGGTATTCTTAAATAAGTAACTTAATAACATGAGTATCCTATATTTTTAAAGCACTAATGCAGTTGAAAATAATTATACAGTTATATATGGAACAATTTATAGGATAATATAATATTTGTGACTCACTTGAATGTAAACATCTAAACTTAACTTGAAAGCAATTATAGTAGAAAATTACAAATTTAAAGTTAGGGTGAGAAATTTTAAAATATATTTCTTGAAACAAATATGTGAACAAAAATTGGTAATGATATAAATCTGATGGCAGTATTAACATTGTGTATCAAAGGGTTTAAGTATAAACCTACATGCAAAAAATAGGAGATTACAGACCATTTTAAACACACAATGCCAGTCATGTTTTAGATCATAAGTGAGAATTAACAAAAATATTAATATCATACAGACCATAAGAGAGACAAAAGAAGTGTATATATTTGGAAAGATTCAGTAATAGTATGAAGCAATAAATGTTTCAAATGTAATATGATAACAGAAATTGCAAAAAGGAAAGAATAGAAAAATAATGAGAAACTTAAAACTTTGGGAATATGGTTAATAAATTTGTCAATTTAATAGACATTTAACAAATCTGTAACTTTAAATGAACATATTATAAAAAAGTAGTAGACCAATGAATTAGCATAAGGCATTATAGTCACTAACTTCATATTAAACAAAGAAAACAATAAAAACAAGACAGCACAGTAGTGGAATAAAAAAATAAGAATTTTCAAAAAATGAAAGATATTATTTAAGTAATCATAAAATAGGCACAATCTGGAGAATAAGGGAATGGGCAAAATGGGTAAAGGGGACTGGGAGATAAAAGCTTCCAGTTATGGAATATTCAAATAAGTCACAAGGATGAAAACACAACAGAAGGAATATATTCAGTGGTATTGTAATAGCATTGTATGGTGACAGGTGGTAGCTACGCTTGTGGTGAGCAAGCATAACACAGAGACTTTTCAAATAACTGACTGTATTGTACATCTGAAACTAATGTAACATTGGATGTTAACTATACTTCAATGACAAAATAGACACAATCTAAGAAATATTCAACAGAAGACAGAAAGTTAAGACATGGCATTTGGAAAAATTATTTTAAAATATTAAAGGATATATGGAGTTACTTTATGAATCAAAATTGAAAATTTGGGGACTGTACAATATATTTTTTAAGGTTTTATTTATTTATTTGAGAGAGAGGGATAGCAGAAGGCAGGTGAGGGGCAGAGGGACCCTGAGATCATGACTTGAGCCAAAGGCAGATGCTTAACCAACTGAGCCACCCACGTGCTGCTAGAAATGTACAATATTTTAAGGAGTGTAAAAGTATAATTGACTAAACAGATAAATAAGTTGTAGCAGAAGTTGGAAATGTTTAAAATACCAGAAGAATTTGTCAGAGGATTTAAATTAACTCTTAAACAAAATTTGCTTCTTAGAAGATATAACTGCTAATTCTATAATAGTATGTCATTATATTTAATATTTAATAATTATATATTAAAAGCAGATAAATAAGTTGTAGCAGAAGTTGGAAATGTAAAAAATATCAGAAGAATTTGCCAGAGGATTTAATATTAACTCTTAAGCAAAATTTGCTTCTTAGAAGATATAATTATTACCTTATATAGTTATTCAAGGAATTATACAGCTAAATAGTAATAATAATTCAAGGAATTACAGATAAACTAAGATAATTTCAAACTGGAAGACACATTTCCAAAAGAAATGTTTTAGGACTATTTTGCTTATAAATTTCAAATATTTGCAAATCTAATTATGCAGCATATAAAAATAGATAAACATGACCAAATATAATTTAGCATTAGAAATATACTAGGAATAATTCACTACATTAAAAATATTATTTTAGGGGCTCCTGGGTGGCTCAGTCATTAAGCATCTGCCTTTGGCTCAGGTCATGATCCCAAGGCCCTGGGATGAGTCCCTGGTCAGGCTCCCCCGCTCAGTGGGGAGCCTGCTTCTCCCTCTGCCTGCCCTTCCCCCTCCCTTTCATCCTCCCCCTGTTGGTGCTCCTGCTCTTGCTCTCTCTCTCTGTGTCAAATAAATAAATAAAATCTTTAAAATATATATATATATTATTTTAAAAATACATGTGTGGGGGCAGGAATTATATAGGTTATCTCTGTACCTTCTGCTCAATGTTTTTTTTTATTGTGGTAAAACCCAAACAACATAAAACTTATGATCTTAACCAATTTTAAGTGTACATTTCAATGACATTAAATACACTGCTGTTGTTGCTCAATCATCACCTCTATCCATCCCCATAACTCTTTTCATCTTGTAAAACTCTTTATTTTCTCCTTCCCCATGTCCTGGCCACCACCCTTTCTGTTTTTACAGTTTTGACTACTAAATATCTCATGTAAATGGAGTCCTATAGTTTTTGTCTTTTTATTACTGGTTTATTTCATTCAGCATAATGCCTCAACCTTCATCCATATTATAACATACTGCAGAATCTCCTGCCTTTTTAAGGCTGAGTAATATCAAATTCTGCACACACACACATACACCTTCACACACACCACATTTTGCTATATATTCACTGGTCAATGTTCTCTTGTGTTACTTCTCTTATTTTAGCTATTGTGAATTATGCTAGTATATACATGCGTGTATAAACATGTCTGTGAGACCCTATTTTCTATTTGTTTAGTTATATACCCAGAAGTGGAGTTGCTGGATCATATGTTAATTCTTTTTAAAATTTTTTGGCCCCATGCCTTCTGCCCAGCTTTGCCTTAATCTTGTTGCTCCAAAACATAAATACCATTAATGTTTTTAAAAATTAAAGGAAAGTCAGTGTAGATCAGCTAGGTCAGAGAAATACTTGGTTTTATCTATTTATATATTGTTAAAAAATCAACTTAAACTTAGGTATTTAAAAAGGAATTTTTGTAATATGGAAAGTATTATCTAACAAAATTGAATGATTACTTACTTAATCAAGACAAAGGTGCCCACTATCTCAGCTTGCATTCATCAATATATTGGAGATCCAAAGGCTAATGTGTTAGTAAGAAAAAAAAAATAGAGTTCAAAATATAATCATATAGATTGAAAAACCATAAATTTTAAGACAAACCTTTTAAAACATGAAAAGTAAAAATATAAAAAATAAATAAAAAAATAAATAAATAAAACATGAAAAGTTACTTGGAAGACAACTGTATAATGTATTTTTTTTCCATTTGTGCTGACTTTGTGTTTTTTTTAAGTTTTTATTTTAATTTCAGTTAGTTAAAATACAGTGTAATATATTCTTACAGTGGATTATGTTTATTCACTGTGCTAAAAATTAATGTATCTTGCCAGACATTTAAGAGGAACTGAGTGTCCTTTTCATTACAGTGTTTCCCATTGAAAGCCACACACCTGAATGTCTTATTCTTATTGTTCAACAAACATTCAACTACTTTGAGTGAAAATGCAGTTCCATGTGGCCTATGAACTTGAAAGATTACCTTAGCCTGTAGGATCCTCTCTTCTAATCTATAAAATAATTCATTTCTAGCTCCTGAGATTGGGTTAAGAATTAAATTCTATTAAAATCCTTGCAAAATACAAGGATAATTAATATTTATGTGGTCAATTTAAATGAGGTTCTGGATGACTGGCTCTTTGCTCAGTCAGGATGGTAGCCATCAAAGCCTGATACCATGAGATTGATTATTAGGAGTCAGAAAGCTAAGAAAAAGCATGAGTATGAATATATATAGAAACCCAAAGGAGAGTGATGACTTCTAATACAGCTAACTAAATCTTGGGCTTGAAAAATTTCTGAAGAATTGTAAAGCTATGAAGCATCTAATAAAGTAAAATTGACAGAACAATGAATATGATTCCAATGAATATCAGTACTAATATACTGTATTTTAAAATCTTTTTTATTTTTAATTTACTTTTATTATTATTATTATTATTATTATTATTATTATTATTATTATCTACATGTTAGAGCATTTTGTCCCATCAAGTTTGGTAAAATTTTCCAGAGTGAACTTCATGATTCCTATAGAGTCATGGAAATTATTATGCAGTTGCACTTACCACAGATGGGTCCTTTTTCCTCTACAGAAGCCATCCCCAAATCTCTGCAGAAATGAAAAGACTGGCTCTGTCCCCAACTATGTACTTACTGTGGGATTGCCTTACTTGGCTTGTCTTAAGTAGTGGACTTCAGGATAACCAGAGATGGTGTGCAGGTATTGCAGATGGAGTTGAGGATTTTATGATCAGTGGAGAGAAACTCAGTGGCCTGCTTTGAGAGAAAGCCAGTTCCCTAGAGCTGTAAATCCGAAGTCAGTCTGAAGTCAGTCAAATCCAACAATATAATTAGGGGAAAGTATTGAAATCACATCATTTTTTTTTTAAGATTTTATTTATTTATTTATTTGACAGACAGAGATCACAAGTAGGCAGAGAGAGAGAGGAGGGAGCAGGCTCCCCGCCGAGCAGGGAGCCCGATGCGGGCCTCGATCCCAGGGCCCTGAGATCATGACCTGAGCCGAAGGCAGAGGCTTTAACCCACTGAGCCACCCAGGCGCCCTGAAATCACATCATTTAGCTAACATCCCAATTTGGCCTAGATGGAGCTAAACTTTTATTAAATACAAACATAAATGTATTTAAATGTCTACATTTTAGGACAGCTATCTCTTTAAAGAAAGTCTTTTGGAAGTATTTTGTTTTTAGGGAAAAGCAGAATATAAAATCTTCCTATTTCTTTCTGTGTTTGAATAATTTTGTTTTGTTTTTTGATTCAAGTATAATTAACATGCAGTGTTATATGAGTTTCAGATGTACAATAAAATGATTCAACAATTCTATACATTTCTCAGTGCTCATGAAGATAAGTGTCTTCTTGATCCCCTTTACTATCTCACACCCCCACCACAGTTACCTCCCCTCTGGCAACCCCCAGTTTGTTCTCTATATTTAAGAGTCTGATTTTGTTTGTCCCTTGTTTTTTGTTTTGTTGTTTTTGTTGTTGTTCATTTGTTTTGTTTCTTAAATTCTGCATATGAGTGAAATAATATGGCATTTGTCTTTCTCTAACTGACTTCTTTCACTTAGCATTATACCCTCTAGATCCATCCATCCATGTTGCTGCACAGGGCAAGATTTCATGCTTTTTTATGGCTAGAAAAGATTCCATAACATTCCACATATATAATGAATACCACATCTTCTTTATCCATTCAACTATGAATGGACACTTGGGTTGCTTCCATAATTTGGCTATTGTAAAGAATACTGCAATAAATTTAGGGGTGCATATATCTTTTTGAATTAATATTTTTGTTTTCTTTGGGTAAATCTAAGTAGCGGAATTACTGAGTCATATGGTCATTCTATATTTAATTTAAGGCAATTGTACTGTTTTTCACAGTGGCCACACCAGTTTGCATTCTCAGGAACAAGGCACGAGGGTTTCTTTTTCTTTACATCCTCACAAACACTTGTTATTTCTTGTGTTTTTATTTTAGCACTTATGATAAGTGTAAAGTGATATCTCATTGTAATTTTAATTTGAATTTTCCTGATGATAAGTGTTGTTGAGTATATTTCTTGTGTCTGTTAGCAATCCATATTCTTCTTTGGAAAAAAAATGTCTGTTCAGTTCCTCTGCCTATTTTTTTAATAGAATTAGTTGTGGTTTTGGTGTTGAGTTGTATAAGTTCTCTATATATATTTTGGATATTAACCTATCATCAGATACATCATTTGCAAATATCTTCCTCTATTCAGTAAGTTGCCTTTTTGTTTTGTTGATGGTTTCCTTTGATGTGCAAAAGCTTTTTATTTTCATGTAGGATCCAACAGTCCCTACCTATATTTTTAATGTTTTGTATAGACAGAAAATGCAAATTTTTCTCTCAATTTTTGTTTCTAGGACTTGACCAATTTTGAGTAAGAGAAGGCACTCTGAAAATAACTGGGTTGGTGAGCCCTAGATATCAAATATTAAATGATTGATAGACCACCAGAGAATAGAGACTTGGAGCTCCTGCATTGTGTTGTACTTGGCTTATGTAGTCTGAATGCCATTACATCAAGGGACAGAAGACTATACTCTTAATTCTCTGCCAGGTTGTACCCTAGCAATAGTCTTCGGGAAGAGTTGAATCAACTCACTCTTATCCCCCAGCACACTTCACACAAACATATACAAATCAGAAAAGCACACAATTTTATAATATTCCATATCAACACATACGCATGTTTTAATGGCATACGGTGCCCACAACATGCTTTCTTAAGCTAAGAATTCAATTAAAAAAAAACTGATAAATATGTAAGTTCTTGAGAAGAATTCCCCAGTTTAGAGGAGGGTCTACAAATATACCAAAGAAGGAAGATAATATTTTCTGTAAATTTTCCCACTTCTTACAACAGAACTCACGAGCACAGCTCCATTCATACCCCTCCCCACCAGCCTGCCTGCTATGGTGGAAGAGATCTCTTCTCTTCCTGCTGTTGTCCCCAGTTGTGCTCCTGGTATCAGACACTTATTTTATTATTATTATTATTTTACCTTTATGGTCTGTATTTCAATTTCTAGTGCTTCCCCCTCAAACATTTAAACATGTTTAATTCTTAATCATTTTAAGAAAAAACTACTCTAATACTCTATTTGCTTCATAGATAAGGTTTTAATAAGTGTTATGGTTTACTTCTCTTCTTACATATTGTTATTACTACTGGAATATAGCTTCTTGTCATTAAACCCCCATACTAATGAAAGCTTTGTAGAGACCTCAGTGAATGTTCTGTCTATAACCATACCCTTAGACCTATAAATTTGTACAGTCCCTTGTCTGATATCCTGAGCTTGGCCCTATAACTTGCTTTGGTCAATGGAGCAGTACCAAACTTGATATACCATTATAGGATTGCGAAAATACAGGTACTTCCCACCTCCTCTCTTGGAACCTGACTAGTAACACCCTACAAACAAGCTTAGGCTTTCCAGCTTGAAAGGATATAATAGATGTGAGTAGTACAAGTGAGTACTCTCAAATGAGGTTGTCCTCCTGTCAGCTTCAAGTCAACCAGCCAGCTGACTTCTGGATACGTGAACAAGCGAAGCCAGGATCAGCAAGACAATTCTGACTTATGAATTTACACAACTCCCTGGGTGATTCCTAGGCCCATGAACAAAAATAATTATTTATTATGTGCCTCTGAAGTTTTGTGGTTGCTTGTTATACAATTTACTGTGGCAAACTATAACTGATTCAGTCCTTCAACAGAAAACACTGCTTCAACAGAAAATGCTTCCTTTGTATTCAGAGACATTACGCACCAATAATTCTTTTCACATCTTTATTCATCCCTTTCAAAATCTTGGATGGTCTTTTATTCGGATGTTCACTCTTTAAATATTATTGTTCTTCAAAATATTGAATAAAACTCCTTTTCCTAGAATCCTTTTTGATAATTTCACCAATGCATTTATTTATTCAACAAATATGTTTTGAATGTTGTGTGTGTATGCACATGCACAGGAACCACACCTGTAGTTACTACACCGAGCAAGAATAACAATGTTCTTGCTCTCAGGAACACTTTGGTAGGAAGAAAAATGAATCAAAAAGTGTATAAATAGGAATTTTTTATTAATCTTGATAATACAGTAACTTGAGAAACCTCTTTAATGACACTGGACCTTAACCCTGACACATGTGAATAAAAAAGCCATAAATAATGTGATTAACAAGTGTGAAGAAAGAGATACAGAACCCTACAACAAGCAAAGCAAAGACACATCTATTAGTGAGACTATAAAATGTGTGCACATAAATCAACATATATATAAATGTCTCAATCTCCTCCAAATTTACATCAATAAAATATTTTAATTATTGTAGGAGAAAATTAGAACTTAACAACAAAAAGGCAGCTTGGCCAGAATCTAAAATACATGTTACTAAATATCTTATAGGGAAAAAATAAAATTTCATAAAACAAATTATACTTAAATAACTTCATGATAAAACGTGGATGACACATGTAAAATCTATAACCAAATAACTTTTCTTTTTTAGATATCTAATCTCTATCAAAAAGAAAAAGACATATTAACAAGAAGAAAGTAGATGTTTAATATAAAAGTACAGATAAAGAGCAAGTGAATTAAATCACAAGAGAAAATAATTAGGACAAGGGCAGATATTAATGCAATAAAAACAGGAAAAACTGAAAAATGAAGAAGATTTATGAAAAAAATATTCTAAAAATATTATTGAGATAGACACATTTCTTATAAATCTGATTAAGGAAAAATAATTATAAATAAGATGCAAATAAACCAAATTTGGACCCCCCAAGAGCACAAGAACTAAGTAGCATGCTCTCAATTTCAAATACTTTTTACATTTTAAACACTATATGCTAACAGATTTGAAAACGAGAACTAAAAAATTAAAAAGGGCAAAATTAAAGAAATTAATATCATATTCAAACCCCTCCAACCCACTGCATTTCTCAAACACACAAATATCCAGTCAAAAACAGTAGGCAAAATGGATGAAAGACCTCAATGTGAGAAAGGAATCCATCAAAATCCTTGAGGAGAACACAGGCAGCAACCTCTTCAACCTCAACCACAGCAACTTCTTCCTAGGAACATCACCAAAGGCAAGGGAAGCAAGGGCAAAAATGAACTATTGGGACTTCATCAAGATTAAAAGCTTTTGCACAGCAAAGGAAACAGTCAACAAAACCAAAAGACAACTGACAGAGTGGTAGACCATATTTGCAAATGACATATCAGATAAAGGGCTAGTATCCAAAATCTATAAAGAGCTTCTCCAACTCAACACCCATAAAACAAATAACCCAGTCAAGAAATGGGCAGAAGACATGAACAGACATTTCTCCAAAGAAGACATCCAAATGGCCAACAGACACATGAGAAAGTGCTCAACATCACTTGGCATCAGGGAAATACAAATCAAAACCACAGTGAGATACCACCTCACACCAGTCAGAATGGCTAAAATCAACAAGTCAGGAAATGACAGATGTTGGCAAGGATGTGGAGAAAGGTGAACCCTCGTACACTGTTGGTGAGAATGCAAGCTGGTGCAGCCACTCTGGAAAACAGTATGGAGGTTCCTCAAAAAGTTGAAAATACAGCTACCTTATGACCCAGCAATCACACTACTGGGTATTTACCCTAAAGATACAAATGTAGTGATCCTCAGGGGCACATGCACTCAAATATTTATAGCAGCAATGTCCACAATAGCCAAACTATGGAAAGAACCTAGATGTCCATCAACAGATGAATGGATAAAGAAGAGGTGGTATATATATACAATGGAAAACTATGCAGCTATCAAAAGAAACAAAATCTTGCCATTTACAATGACGTGGATGGAACTAGAGGGTATTATGCTAAGCGAAATAACGCAATCAGAGGAAGACAATTATCATATGATCTCTCTGATATGAGGAACTTGAGGAGCAGGATGGGGGGTCATGGGGGATAGGGAAGGAAAATTAATGAAACAAGATGGGATTGGGAACGAGAAAAACCATAAGAGACTCCTAATCCTACAAAACAAACTGAGGGTTACTGGGGGGTGGGAGGGTAGGGATAGGGTGGATGGGTTATGGACACTGGGGAGGGTTTGTGCTATGGTGAATACTGTGAAAGGTGTAAGCCTGATGATTCACAGACCTGTACCCCTGGGGAAAATAATAAAAACAAAAACAAAAATAAAAACAAAAAAAACCAGTAGGCCCATATTGTTTCTTTTTACAGTGGAAGAGCAAGTTTCAAGTTACAGATTTTTTTTTTCTAAGAGAGTGGTCATGAGGAGAGGCAGAGGGAGAGGGAGAGAGAAAATCTCAGGGGCTTGATTTCATTACCTCTCATGACCCTGAGATCAGGGATCATGCCCTGAGTCAAAATCAAGAGTTGGACACTTAACCAACTGAGCCACCCAAATGCCCCAGATTATTTTTTAATTATGCAAAGTATACCATAAAATGGTAAAATAAATAAAGATGCACAATTCGTTTTGCAAAACATAATGCTAATTTCAAAGGATGTGCTATAGAGTTAATATAAAGAAACAAAATTATAGACATAGTTTCTTCATGAATTTTTTTACAAAAATTGTAAATAAGAGATTAGTTAAACAGTAACAGTGTATTAAAACTAACTAATAATCAGGAAATGTTTATCTCATGATACACAAATGATGTGATTCAGCAAAATTATATACCTTACCATAAGAAAAAAGAAACAAAGATTGTATTATTATCTTAATATTTGTAGAAATTATAGAAAATGGTTTTATATGATTCTGTGTGAATTTATGATAAAAACAGTAAAAAAAGAAAACTTTCTGGCTTAATAAAAGATACATACAAAAAACCCTAGCTTGTATCATACTCAACAGAGACTCCATCTTACCAACATTAAGTGCTACTGACGAATCATTTTCATATCAGCAAATAAGAATAAGGCTTTTAGGGGCACCTGGGTGGCTCAGTCAGTTAAGCAGCTGCCTTCGGCTCAGGTCGTGAGCCCAGGGTTCTGGAATCGAGCCCCACATCAGGCTCCCTGCTCAGCTGAAAGCCTGCTTCTCCCTCTCCCTCTGCCTGCCTCTCTGCCTACTTGTGATCTCTCTCTCTGTCAAAAAAAAAAAAAGTATAAGGATTTTATTAAATTCAGTAAATTCAATCTTCTGGAAGATGTTTCTTGTAGTGAAATGTTTCATTTGTCCCCCGTGGGAACAAAATAAACACTCTCCTCATATGAAAAAGAAAAGAGCAAGGCAAAGATATCCAATGCCACCCCTATAATACTTGTGGTTATAAAGGGTGTTCAGGGAAAGTTGACAAAAACAGGAAATTTTTTGTCCTTCTGAAATAAAAAAAATGT
This sequence comes from Ailurus styani, assembly GCA_002007465.1. Taxonomy (NCBI): domain Eukaryota; kingdom Metazoa; phylum Chordata; class Mammalia; order Carnivora; family Ailuridae; genus Ailurus; species Ailurus styani. The sequence continues at coordinate 244,691 of LNAC01001271.1, forward strand.
ATTTCAAGACAGCAGGAAGAAATGAATTAAATTCAATATGTATAGTTTTTGAAAGGCAAACAAGCATTTATTTGGAATCAAAGAACTGTAATTCAGGGAGCACAGATTCAGGTAGAAACTCAAATAGTGTCCTGACTGTTGAGTGAAAGCAAGGTTATATTTGTTTGTTTTTGTTTTTTGTTTTAAAGATTTTATTTATTTATTGGACAGAGAGAGAGAGACAGCGAGAGTGGGGATACAAGTAGGGGGAGTGGGAGAAGGAGAAGCAGGCTGCCCACTGAGCATGGAGCCCAATGTGGGGCTCGATCCCAGGACCCTGGGATCATGACCTGAGCCAAAGGCAGATGCTTAATGACTGAGCCACCCAGGCACCCCTGTTTTTTGTTTTGTTTTGTTTTGTTTTGTTTTGTTTTTATGGGGGAAGGGGGGTAATTGAATGAATTTAAGAATAGAAAAAAAGTTTTTCCATGGATGTAAACAAATTGCTCTACTCTGGTTATACATGTACAATATTTCTGAGAACTAATGTTAGATAAGATTAGAGAATGATCTATTCAATTTAACCTGGAAGGCAGTGGTGGAATTACCAAAACTAATTTCAGATGATAGGTAGGAAAGACAAACTACAGGGAGAGTGTTTTTTTTTTTTTGAAGAAAAGAAATTGAATGTTGACAATTTTTTTTTTTATAGAAAGCTTGCTGTGAGAAGTGAAAAGATGACACATGGAGAGTAATTGTGGTTTAAGGGCTGGGGTGGATGTTTTGCTGGCTTTTATAATGGGAGAAGTAGAGGAAACTTGAAAAAAAACTTAATGGGTACAGAAAAATTGAATCAGGGAAAAAATGTGTATTCTTATTATTTGGATAGGGAGGAATTAGAGTAAATAATTGATTTTACTCTATATTTAATTGGCATTATTTCTGTGAAATTAATGTAAAATTACTAGGTTTTGGTCTATCTTCTAATTATTAATTTGTAAGAACCTCAAAAGTTAAAAACAATGTAGATTTTATTTCATGAATTTCATTCTCAAATAGAAAACAAAATAAGTTATTTTTATTCTTCCCTAATCCTGTGCTCATAAAATAACGCATACTATTATCTTCCTTAATTTCGTTAACAGATTTTTCTACCTCTCCAAACGATGTGTTTTTGAAGCCCATCTTGGAAAGGACTGCATATTCCACCAGTCTGTAGGGAAGCAGTTTTGTTTGGGACAAGCTCGGAGAAATATGTGTTGGGTCTAACTTATTTCCAAATTAGAAATTTAGAAGCTGAAATCTCATCAAACTAATCACCTCATGGACATTTCATAGCTTCTCCATCAGGAGGACAACACTAGGAAAGTAGAGGAATTTTGGTAATGATGACAAAAGTATAACAATTTAAAATATAAAAGTAACAGAATTTTTCAAACTGGAAATTCCAATCACTATTTGGAAATAAGACAAACTGGCATCTGGTTGTAGATGATTGCCTTCCATCAGGCACACATCAAATCTGATTTCATGTCCCTCAATTGTCTCATTACCCTTTTGTTTGTGGAAACCTGGTTAGTGATGAGACCAGTCTTTCACAGAGGAGATGAAATACTCAGAAGAAAAGGTTGTGGGGATGCCAGTGATAATGGGATTCTGAAGACACTTAGCAAGAATACACCATTCAACACCCTCCCTTTTCATGAACAAAACCGGCACTCTCAGAAAGGCACTATTAGACTCTGACTAAACAGTCAACAGAAGTATCACTTTCCTTCTATTTCCTCCTATAGTTTCCCTTCCCTTCTCTCCCTTTGTTCCTTTCGTCCTTCACTTCTCCCCCCCCCTTATGAATATCTCTTTCATATGCTGTGGGATTTGATGTCCTTAGAACCCAAAAGAATCCTTATGACACAGTCTCGTATCTCCTTGGTTTTCACCCCATAGACAATAGGGTTCATAGTGGGAGGCAAGAGCAGATAAATATTGGCCACAATGATGTGGCAAGATGGAGGGATCTTGTGAGCCCCAAAGCGGTGGGAAAAGAAGCAGAAGAAGGCTGGACTGTAGGAGAAAACAATGGCACAGATGTGCGCAGTGCAGGTGCTAAAGGCCTTCTGTCGAGCATCTGCTGAAGAGAGGCTGACGACTGCCCGGAGGATCATGGTGTAGGAGATTGTGATGCACAGGATGTCAAAGCCCCCAATCAGGAGGGCAACCATCAGACCGTAGATAACATTGACCTTGATATTTCCACAGGATAACTTGGCTACAGCCATGTGGTCACAGTAGGTATGGTATAGTAAATTCCCTCTACAGTAGGGTAGTCTCTTGATGATGAAAGTCAAGGGAGTGACAAGCAACACCACTCTCAGAAAAGTAGCAAGCCCAGCCTTGACAACGACAGGATTGGTGAGGATAGTAGAGTAGTGCAGTGGGTAGCAGATGGCTACATAACGGTCTAGGGTCATAAGCATGAGCACCCCAGATTCCATCCCTGTTGAGGTATAGATGAAGAACATCTGGACCAGGCATTCATTAAAGCTGATTTCCTTAAGATGGAACCAGAAGATGCAGAGAGCTTTAGGGATTGTAGTAGTGCACATGACAAGGTCAGTTAGGGAAAGCATAGCTAAGAAGTAGTACATGGACCTGTGCAAGGAGTCTTCACAGCAGATGAGGTAGAGGAGACCACAATTCCCTATCACAGCCACAGCATACATGGAGCAAAATGGGAAGGAAATCCACATGTGCATGTTCTCCAGTCCTGGGATCCCATTAAGAATGAATGAGACTGGGGTCAGGTCTGTTTGGTTCAACATTAGCATGATCAGGCTATTATAATCATTAAACAGCTTACAGATATTTGTGTGTTTCTCGTTTTTTGTTTTCTGATCCTCCAGTATTAGGGAAAAAAATCTTAAAAAAAGAAGAGAAATTTTAGCCATATTTCCCTCTTATTCTCCCTTTTTCTTTCTGTCAAGTATAAAAAAATTTTAAAAAAAGAAGAGAAATTTTAGCCATATTTCCCTCTTATTCTCCCTTTGTCTTTCTGTCAAGTATGCATTTTAATATCAAACAACAAATATTTCAAGCATGAGAGAATACTTAAATATAGTTCAAAACCAGTATGTGTTTGTTAATTCATTAATTTATTGATCATTCAACAATACATATTTAGCACTCACTAGTTACCAGGTTCTATGATGTACATTGTGTCTACACTATAGAAACAGAAAGGAATAGATTAAATCATGTATAAATTTATAATGAAGGATAATTATATCTGATATTTTTTCTAGTCATTTTTGATATTTCTAATGATATTTTTGTTAGAATATCTTATTTAAATGTTAATTACTATATACATCTCCTTTTAAATGTACTATTAAGGAAAATTTCACTGATCATTTCTCCAATGACCTAACAGAAATGGTTAGAATGTTTTCACTGTTGCTATTATCTTTATTGGGTCATATTTATGCTATACTAAATATTGTTCTAAGAACTTTACAAATGTTGACTAATTTAATCCTCACTACAAGCCCAGAAAGTATTTATCTGCACTTTTCTGAGTAAATTGAGGCACTATTTAGATAAGGCTTCTTCATATCTGTGTTGCTGGCATACAATACCCAAACTGAGCCCTTCTTTGACCATGTTTTAAAAAATTATTTCTTCTAAATTTCGACATAGAAATGTGTGTTAGAAATAGTACTATAGGATAATAATGAAAATAAAAAATATCCAGATCTACCTTTCCAATTGTTGAAGTCCAGCTTCCCACAGTTGGTCACAGTTACTTATTTTAGTTCTCTACTAACACTGACCTTTGTATTTCTAAATAATTTGTCTAGCCTGCTTTTCCTCCTATTTCCCTTGAAATTGTTTTTGTTAACATTATTATTTCATGTTTAATTTATATTATAATATACATATTATCTCTTGCTAAGTCACATGATATGATGACTATATTTTCTTCGCCATTCAATATTTTTCATTTTGATAATACTTAATTTTTCTTAGTATTTGATGTAGATATCTAAAAAAATTAACATTTTCAGAACTATAAAATATTTTTACTATTATTTCTTGATAGTTAAACACAATCTATCAATGTTAGTCCTTCCCACACTATCTGTTTCTGGAGAAGTCTCTGTCCTGTTTCTCTGAAATAGTTTTTTCTCAGACACATAATTCTCATCCAGAAATCCCCCTTCACCTACTCTTTGTACATCTGTTTGTAGATCTGATTTTTCTTCATTCTATGTTTCCAGGATAGAATAGAAAACATTTTTTTGAGACTATCAGTGTCTGAATATGGTTTAGTCTATTAATCATTTGGCTGGATTTTAAAATTCTAGATTAATAAAAGCATTTCTGTATTGATCTCCTAGCTTCTAGTGAGGTATTAAGAGGACCATTCCAGTTCTTGATCCTTTGTACATGAATTATTTAGCACTGACATTTTTTCATTTGTATTGTTTTTGGTCCTGAACTATTTAAGAACATATAAAAATTTTTGTGTTCTGAAATTTAATGGCAATGATAAAAGGGTATGTGTGCTTGTGCACGTATAATTGTGACAGCATTCATGGGATTTCTGACACTGGAAATCTAACACCTTTGACTTTGGAAATTTACTTAACTTCTAATAATTTATTCCCAACATTTTTCTTGTTATTTTTCTACAAATTTTTTTTTAGTCAGATATTGGTTCTTCTGAAATTATTCTTTTTTTTGCAACTGAAATTTTTTAAGGCTGAATCTATTTAATCCACTTTCTGAAAGAGTTCTGAAAGTGTTATATATCCCAAATATCTTGGCATTTTGTTGTTTGTAATATTACAAATTTCCAACACCTTTTTTTTCTCTGATTAGTACAAATGCATAAAAATTACATATACATATACGTATTCAACTTCTTGTATATTAGTTCTATAACTTTGAAATTTTAATAATTTATTTTTATAGCTTACTTTACTTTTTTATCATTAATTTTGGAAATGTTTCTCAACTGTCTGATAATCTTTGACTTAATTCATACTTAATAGTGTTTAGAAAGCTGATTTGAAACTCCGGGTGATGATTGAGTCTCAGCAATTGATAATATTTATTTTGAATCCTTTCTAGGATCTCTTTGCTTCATTATTGACATCCTTAGTTGTCATTGTTTATAGGTCTTTTTCAGGGACTTGCAATTTTTCTAAAAGAATCCACCAATCTCCTTCCTCAAGTGAAAATTTAATTGGCTGCCAGTGTTCTTGGAGTTGAGCAGAAGGATACTGCAGGTCTCACACTTAAATATGAATATGGATTAAATCCTCACATATTTTATTATGCCTCATCCTTGACCTTCGTCACACCTAATATTAAACATTCATAGGACTTGTTAGTTTCTTCCAAGAATAAACTTCCAGTTATCATGAGAGGATAGTTAATATTGTTCAGGATAATGGATGAACCAAAGATATCAAGTTGTTTCTTATTCCATTTTTCTTCTACCTACATCCCTGTTTATCTATATGTATTCACACTTAAGGATGAGAGATTAGATACTACAAAAAGCAACTTCTTTTAGAAACAGCAAAAAAACCTAAGACGAGTATGTTATTAAGAGTGCTCTTCAAAGACCTGTTTTCACATAATTACAAAATCTTGGTGTCACATAAGCATAGATAGAAATCATAACTTAACAAAACCTTGGAGGAGATCAGGAAAATTTTCAAAGAGGAAAAGGCAAATTGTCTTAAACCAGAAGCATGATTCATTCTGTTGCTGTTTATTCCCATTACACTGGTATTTTTAACTTTGTGATTTTATAATTCTTTATCCTATTTGTGTCCCCCTCGTCCCACCAAATCTAGCTTCAATCATCAATTTCTTCATGTTGATTCAGCTCTCTTTTTGAGAGGATAGAGTGCCATCCTCTAAATCCTCTTAATATGATATAATTATAGAGGTGGCGGGCTTACAGGTGAGGAATAAAATTATTGATGGAATAAATTTTTATATTGTTTTAATAGCATATATTCTGAAAAGTTATTTATATATTTGAATCATCTTCAATGTAATAAAACTCTTAATATTTGTTCAAACTGTATTTATTTTCATATCTAAAGTGTCTAACAAGACACCAGGCACATTTTAGATGTCAATAAGTGTTTTTGAATGAAGGAAGAGATAAATGAGTGAATTAATTGAATTTCATACTTTAAGAATTATTGCACTGTAGTCTAAATATTATTTTTTTTGGAAAGCATGAGAAACCACCAGAAGAAACAAAACTATGATGCCTAATTCATCGGTCACCAAAATACATAAATTTCAAAAATTCTCCATTGGAGCACCTGGGTGACTCAGTTGGTTAGGCATCTGACTCTTGGTTTTGGCTCAGGTCATGATCTCAGAGTCAAGAGATTGAGCCCAGGGTCAAGTTCTGTGCTCAGTGGGGTGTCTGGTTGAGATTCTTCCTTTCTCTCTAACTCTCCCCCACACACACATTCTCCATGATCTCTCGCTCTCACTTTCTCTCTGCCTCTCAAATAAATAAATCTTTTAAAAAATTAAAAAATAAATTTCTCCATCAAAAATAAAGAATATATATCTTTTTATTTTGTATATATATTTACATATATTTTTATTCTATGCTGAGTCAAAGTGACTTTTTGAGAAACATTAAATTTAAAAACTTGAAGTAGAGCTATTTAATTTGAACCAATTTATACCAAATTAATGCAACTCCAGGCTTGACAAGGATTCTTCACAACCAAAATAATAGAAAGCACTGAAATGATTTTCCTCCATTTGTTACACAGTAGAAGCTTTTAATTTGGGAATTCATTTAAATCATATGTCAGCTTATTAGCTAATCCTTAATTTCCTAGTTACTATCACTGATGTCAATTTAAGCTAATAATTGCAAGACTAACAGAAGCCCTGTAATTTGTATTATGGATGAAAGAAAAAATATGTTTTTATAATGTAAGAATGCATTTCCCTGATTATCAAAACCGCCATCAAGTTTTTTTCTAACATGTGTGTAAATTCTACTTTTTGTACAGCATTATGTTTTTCAGATTACTTTTACAGATATTATTAAAAGTGACAAATGCTGTAATAATTTTATATGTGTATATTTACATATATGTATATATACACATGCACGCACACCCTATATATAAAATATATAAACATGTTTTTATGTTTAAAACAAAAACATAATATATAAACATGTATATATACATTTTACCTCAATTGATTGTTGTAGAAATAAGATAACCTTGAAATATATATATGTATATATATATATACACAGTGTGTGTATATATACATATATATACAGATATGTGTGTGTGTATATATATACATATACACACACACACACATATATATATATACATATATATATATGTAGTAGTTTCAAGGTTTTTAAATTCCAGTTAGTTAACATAAAGAATAATATTAGTTTCAGGAATAGAATTTAGTGATTCATCACTTACATATAACACCCAGTTCTCATCACAAGTGCCCTCCTTAAAACCCATCACTCATCTAGCCCATCTACTGCCCACCTTCCCTCCAACAACTCTGTTCTCTGTAGTTTAGAGTCTGTTTTATGGTTTGTCTCTCTCTCTTTTGTTTCCCCATGTTCATCAGTTTTGTTTCTTAAATTCCACATATGAGTGAAACCATATGGTATTTATCTTTCTCTGACTGACTTATTTCACTTATTTGACCAGTATATGCCAAATTCTCACACAAGTTGTTGAAAAATAGTATCACTACTTATATATTCATCTCAATACATTTGAAGCCTGAACTCTTAGTTTTATGTATCCATTCAGTAGAAGCCAAGTAGAGAAATTAGGGAAAGCATAGATACCCATAAACTGAAAGCATAGATACCCCAAAACTGAAAATAGGAAATACGTCTCAGAGATTTGTGCTCTATATTTAAGAACATATCTCCTAAATATGAGATAAATATCATATTTATGCCCTTGTGTTTCTTTTTTATAATTCTATTGTCAATTAATAAAACTAGCTTTATTGTTACATGTTACATGTATACATTTGCAAAACTCTTAAAGATCCAGCAAGTAATATAGTACTAATCGCAATTTAAATTACTTCTCCAAAAGAAATTTGAAATTATTTTCATTGCTTACAGTTTAATTTTTCTACAAGGAAAATGGACTCATGCTATGCATGGGCAGTTTATATTGAAGTAGTAACATCAACACCAGAACATTACCACTTATAGAGTACATTTTTATGTTATCTGTTGTCTATTTTCATGCCCCAAACCCATAGATCATAAATTTATTTCCTTATTAGACTGTCCTCAATTTAAAAAAAAAAGTTTTTCTCTCAATATGATGGTGGGTTTGGGTTCCTCCAAAAAGGTTTTGCTGTCTGGAATGGAAGAAATACAGTCACAAATAAATCTCTCTAGGAATGAAGCAAGGAAATTAGGTTCTCATTCTGAGAACAAGGTGAGGGTAGATGAAAAGCAAGAGTGTTCTGACCAGGACTGAGAACTATTCTCTAGCTCTCTGCCATTTCATCTTGTGATGGGGCTGACTCATACCTGAACAGGACCAGTGATTCATAATCATGGTGGTAAGTTACACTGAGCTGCAATCTGAAAAATGGGTGAATAAACCTTTTTCCAAGAAAACCCAATCCTTCACAACAGTTCTGCCTTCAAATGGGTGAATGGAATCAAACGTGTGTTTCTGGGAATATAATAATTAATTGTTATATATCTAAAGACTCTCTCCTCTTTATTTACTGCCTATAATTAAAAAAAACCTGTCTCTAGTCCCATTTTTTAAAAAGATTTTATTTATTTATTTATTTATTTACTTACTTATTTAGAGAGTGTGTGAGCAGGGGCAGGGGTATGGGCAGAGGGAGAGGGAAGGAGAGAATCTCAAGCAGACTCCATGATGAATGCAGAGCCTAAGGGGAGAGGGGTCAATCTCATGACCCAAGATCATGCCCTGAACTGAAATCAAGAGTCATACCTCAACTGACCGAGTCACCCAGGCATCCCTCTACTCCCATTTTTCTATCTCGTTTAATACCTTGGCTTCTATAAGCTGAATGCAATCTGTTCCAGGTGTTCAGGGAGTTGGTCACAAGCATCACTATTCTACAGTAATGTACATGTACAGCCCTAACCTCTAAATCCTTTGATATCTGTACTGTTGAACTGAGCATTTAAAGAAACATTGTGTTTCTCTCAATGGGAGAAAATTGTATATATCTCAAGAGACTATTTAAGAACATTAGAGACAACAGATGCCGGTGTGAGAGTCAAGTCTACCCCTAGGAGAGGATCGAAAGTAGGGGAAACTTTCCATGCTTACTTACTATATAATATTGCATAAATAAGTGAATAATTTCATATCTTGTGTGTTTGTGTGAACATGCATATGTGGGGAGAGATGAAAAAAAACATAAATTTTTAAAAATGAATACTAGTTATTTTAATATTTGTTGCAGAATTGTCTATGTACAATCTTGTTGGACACAAATTGAAAACAAGTACAGAATGTTTCAGTCATTCACACATCCATCTACATCTTTTATTTGTTTATATGTTTGTGCTTCTAATTAAATAACATTATTGAATATTGAGTACTTCCCAAGTGAGGCTAAGAACTATGAAAAAAATCAGATAATAGGTGTCCTAGTTTTAAAGAAGTTTACATTCTACTAACATAGATAATGAATATTATGGCGTTCTAGAAAGTCATCAAAAGTTCAGGCTTGTTACACACATATTATGTTAGGAATAATTAGCTGCCTACATTCTGAATAATAATGATGATGGTGAGTGGCAACAATTAAAAAACAGTAACTGATTCTACTCTTATATTCCTTTAATTAAATAGCAAAATTGGAAACAATCTAAATCCTCATTATCGGGTGAATTGACAAAATATGGCACATTCATATAATGGAATACTATTCAGCAATGAAAAGGAAGGGACTACTAATATATATAACACAAATGAATCTCAAACCTGATCCATTAGAAAATTCAACCTAATCTATAGTACAGAGAGCAAATCAGTGGTTGTGTGGGCCCAGGATGAAAGGAGGCATGAACTGCAAGTTCACTTTTTTATACAAAATCTTGGTATAAAATTTTCATTTTTGTGCAAAAGTCTTTGGGGTGATGGAAATATTTTGTATTTTGATTATGATGGTGGTTTCATGAGAGTATACATATGTCACAACTCATCAAATTACACACTTTAAATGAATAGTTTATTGTCTATAAATCATATTTAATAAAGTTGATTTTTTTAAACACACTTCTATATTTTGATTGATTTTGACAAACAAATGTTTGGAAGGAGATAAATAGCATTCTTAAATTGTTAATATAGAGTTAACTTTCTTTGATTTACATATATACAGATATAGCTAATGTGTGTGAATATATACAGATATATTCACATATATATACACCCATGCTAGCTATATTTTTTGGCAAAAGTCCTGATTATAGCATATTAAAACATAAATATGGCATTTTTAATGACATTATACAATTAGCCCATTCTAACAAGGATGATTTAGTGTTATTATGATTGAATAAAAGTTCTTTATACAATTAACTTTACCATTTTCCTATTCTTAGACCAGTAGATTCTTGCAATTTATAAGAAAAATACAATAATATATATGTAGAGAATATTTTAACGTCATTGGGTGCTTTTAAAGTTGAGGTTAATTTCACGCAATATACAGTTAACCCTTTAATCATTTAAAAACATACAATTGAGTGGCTTTTAGTACATTAACAATGCAGTGCAAACATTACCACTATATAATTACAGAACATTTTCCCCACCTCAAAAAGATCCCCCCCCCATTAAATAGTCATTCATTAGTACCCCATCCTTCAGCCCCTGGTGACAACTAATTTGCTGTCTATTTCTATGGACTTACTTATTCTACACATTTCATATAAATGGAATCATACAATATATGTCTTTTTTTTTCTTACTTTTTCCCTTTAGCATGTTTTCAAAATACATGTGCATTACTGCATGGACCAGTACTAGGAAATAACTAGTGTCAGTGAAGATTTGTATAAAATGAGACCCTCAAATTTTACTAGCAGGAATGTAAAATAATATAGTCATTGTGGAAAACAGTTTAGCAGTTCTTCAAAAAGTAAAACAGAGAATTATGTTATAACTGATCAACTCCTCTGCCAGGTATAGAGAATTGAAAACAGATGTTCTCAAAAAATGTGAACATAAATTTTCATAGCAATGTTATTCATGATAGTCACAATGTATTAACAACCTAACCTAACCTATCCATTTATAAATGGATAAATAAAATGTGGTGTACATACAATGGAATATTATTTAATCTCAAAAAGGAAAGAAGTACTGATACAAACTATAGGATGGATAAATTTTGAAAACATTATGCAAAGAAGTCAAATAGCCATGAATTGTATCATCCTATTTTTATGAAATACTCAGAATGGGCAAATTTGTAGAATAAAAAGCAAATTAGTGGTTGTCAAAGCTTGGGGGAAAAGGTGTGGAGGAGGAAATAGGAGTGACTGATTAATGGATTCAAGGTTTCCTTTTGGGGTAATGGAAATGTTCCGGAATTATATAGTGGTGATAGTTGTACAATATTGTTATATACTAAAGCCATTCAATTGTACACTTTGAAATTATTAAAATGGTTTAATGTTGGGAGAAATTTACCACTATTAAAAAGGAACTGGAGGTTATTATGCTGAGCAAAATAAGTCAATCAGAGAAAAACAATAATCCTACAGTTTCACTCCTATGTGGAACATAAGAAACAGGGCAAAGGACCACAGGGGAGAGGGAAAACAGAATGGGAAGTCATCAGAGAAGGAGAAAAGCCATGAGAGACTCTTAACTATAGGAAACAAACCGAGGGTTGCTGGAGAGGAGGCAGGTGGGGTGATGGTCAACAAGGAGGACACATGATGTGATGAGCACTGGGTGTTATACAAAACTGCTAAATTATTGAACACTACCTCTGAAACTAGTGATGTACTATAAGTTGGCTAATTGAATTTAAATTTTTAAAAAAGTAACACAAAGCTCACTTACTGAGATTCAGCTTTTTTTCTTAAGTGTTTTTCTAATTTCTGTAAGCCTCTGATTAGTAATGAGAGTTCTGAGAAAATTGATTCTTATAGTTTTTCATTGCTTTTGTTAAGGACAGACTTTTGGAGTTTCAACATTGCCATTTGGCTCTTGTCAAGATTGCTTACAGGTTTTTGTGAGACATAAGTATTCATTTTTCTGGGATAAATGTTCAAGAATGCCATTGATATGTTTTATGGTATTGTGTATTTAAATTTTTATTAAACTGTCAAATTATTTTCTAGAGTGGCTATATCATTTTTAATTCCCAACAGCAATGTATAACAGTGTATGAGTTATCCAGTTACTTTATATCCTTACTAGCATTTGATATTCTGACTATTTTTTATTTTGGCCATTGTTGTAGCTGTATAGTAATATCCCATTATGATTTTAATTTTCATGTAACTAATGACTAACCATATTAAATTTTCTTTCATGTATCTATCTTTCAACTAACTGCATATCATTTTCAGTGAAATACATTTTTTTGTCTATTTTCTACATGGTTGGGATTTTTTATTTAAGTTTTGAATACACACACACACACAAACACACGCATGCATGCACACACAGATTAATCCTGTTCTCAAGTATGTGATTTGTAAATATTTTTCCCAGGCATAGCTTGGCCTATATACCTTTGCAAAGCAGACTTTTTATTTTTATGAAGACATATTTATCAGTTTTTTTAAGGATTGTAATTTTGGTGTAAATTTGGTGTTTCTGGTTTTTTTTTTCTATTTATGAGTTCTCTGTTCTGTTGCATTGATCTATGTGTCTATTCTCTACCAATACCACACTGCTTTTATTACAATGGCTATTTAATAAATATTGAAATTGAGAAGACTGTTCTTTTTTTGTTTTCATTATTTTTCAATTAGTTATTATAGTTATTTGACATTCTCTTTCTCTCTATATATATCTATATATATACTATATACTATATATATACTTTATATATTATATAGATACATATATACTTTAAAATAATCTTGTTCAATAAAAACAAAAAATATTGTTGGACTTTTTGTAGGAATTGCACTAAACGTGTGTCAGTTTGGGAAGAATTAATATCTGTATGTCAGTAAACATGGTGTGTCTCTCCATTTGCCTAGATTGTCTTTGATTTCTCTCATCAAGACTGTGTAGTATTTAGCATTCAATTCCTGTAAAAGCCTGAGGTTTACATCTAAGTATTTTCTTTTATTCAGCAACTGTAATTGAATTTTCAATTTAGTTTTTATTACTAGCTTATGAAGCTACAATTGATTTTTGTATAAGTATCTTTTTTCCTATAGAAAGAACACTGAACAGTAGAATTTTTTTTTTTGGTAGATTCCTTGGTAGTTTCTTTTCTTTCTTTTTTTTAAGATTGTATTTATTTATTAGTCACAGAGAGAGAGAAAGTGCACACAGTGGGAGTGACAGGCAGGGAGAGAAGAAGGCTCCTCACTGAGCAGGAAGCCTCATGTGGGACTCAATCCCAGGGCCCTGGGATCATGATCTGAGCTGAAAGCAGAAGCTTAACTCACTGGCCGCCCAGGAATCCCTCCCTCCCTCCCTCCCTTTCTTTCTTTCTATTTATAGTTGACACACAATGTTACATTAGTTTCAGGTTTATAACACAGTGATTTAACAAGTCTATATGTTGAGCTATGCTCATCACATGTGTAAATACCACTTTTCAAATTCCTTGGTAGTTTCTTCATGGAGAATCATAACATCTACAAATAGGGACAGTATAATTTCCTGCTTTCTAATTTGTGTGACTTTTCTTCTTTTCTTTTCTTTTTTTCTTTTCTTTTTTTTTTCCTTGCCTTATTGCACCGGCCAGAATTTTAAGCACTATATTGAATAGTGGTGAGACCAAATATCCTTGCTATGTTCCCAATATTGGGGGAAAACACCCCACCTTTCATTATTAAGAATTATATTAGTTTTAGGAGACTCATAGACAATATTTATCAAGTTGAGGACATTTCACTCTATTCTTATTACTAAAGGATTTTTAAGAATCATGAATAAATACTGAGGACATCAGCAAGATGGAAAAACAGAAAGCCCCAGACCTCATTTGCTTCTAGATACACTGATTGAACAACAATATATGGTCCAAAAAACTTCTAGAAGAACTCCAGAAACTACTTAAGATGTCACAATACCCCATGGAAGCCCAAAGCCAAGAACAGCTGCACTGTAATAAGTAAAAATGTTTTATTTCTTTTATCTTTTATTTTTTTATTTTAATTTTAATTTTTTTGTTTCATGTTTTTATTTAAATTCTAGTTAATTAACATTTAGCGCAATATTGGTTTCAGGAGTAGAGTGTAGTGATTCATCATGTACATATAACACCCAGTGCTCTTCACAACAAGTGCCCTCCTTAATATCCATCACCCATTTAGCTCATCCCCCACCCATCTCCCCTCAGCTTGTTCTCTATAGTTAAGAGTTTCTTATGGCTTGCCTCCTTCTCTCTCTTTTTTAAAATTCCCTCTTCCTCTATGTTCATCTGTTTTGTTTCTTAAATTCCACCTGTGAGTGAAATTATATGGTATTTGTCTTTCTCTGACTCACTTGTTTTGTTTAACATAATGCACTCTAGCTCCATCTACATCATTGCAAATGGCAAGATTTCGTTCTTTCTGATAGGTGAGTAATATTCCATTATAGATCAATCTATCTCACATCTTCATGATGAGTGCATCAGTCGATGGACATTTGGGCTCTTTCCATAATGTGACTGTTGTCGATAATGTTACTATAAACATTGGGGGGGCGTGTGTCCCTTTGAATCAGTGTTTTTGTCAGAACCAGCAACTTTGGATGCCTGGGAGGAACCAAAAACAACAGAGAACTCACTTTCTTGTTGCAGTTCCAGAAAACTTGTAATACTGCAGACAGAAACTAGTACTACTCAGCACAATCATAAGAATGTTCAGTTCATAACTTCCTCCTTGGGAGGGAAAAAAAAAAGAGAGTGGAATGTATGTCAAATAGTCTGGCTTTTCAGAGGGCTGCCTAACGGACTGGTATTTCTTTCCTGGCTTAGAACACTGGCAGACTCAAAATACTTTGGATTTCTGGGGCCTTCTGAAAATAAAATAGAACTCAATGGTTTATTGCAGTGCCTGGGTGTGTCTCACAATTAGACTGATACTAGAGGGAGCAAGAAATTACCAGTTCTTGACAAAGAAACTAGCTGACTTCTATAGCTGAGAAATTACACAGCCAAGCCCAGGAAATGCATTCCCATAAAAGGTTTGAGAGGCCATCAGAATTGCTTGTCAGGCTGATTGGTGAAGGTCTTCACTATACAAAGAATGTTCATGAACATTGGGAAAAGTTGTTTTCTCATATGCACAAATGACAACAACAACAACAACAAAATAACAACATAAAAACAAGATAAATCTGCAAAATCTGACTGTAAAGAAATGGAGATCGATGAATTACCTGATAAAGTATTCAAAATAATCATTGTAAATAAGCTCTATGCACTACGAAAGAACACAAAGAGGCAACCAAACAAAATTGGGAAAAAGCTGCTTGAACAGAATGAGAATATCAACAAAAAGAAACATAAAAGGGAACAACAAAATATTGTGGAGTTTAAGAATATAATAATGCAATTTTTAAAAAAATCTACTACAGAGCAAAAACATCAGTTTTGGTCATGAAGAAAAAAGAAAGAAAAGAAAGAAAGAGAGAGAGAAGGAAGGAAGGAAGGAAAGAAGGAAGGAAGGAAGGAGAAAAGAAAAGAAAAGAAAAAAAGAAGGAAAGAAAGAGTGAACCTGAAGGCAGATCATTTGGTATTATTGAGCTAGAGGAACAAAAAGAAAAAGGAATGGAAAAAGAAGTACAAAAAACCTAAGACATTTATAGGAAATGAGCAAGAAAAATTAACATATGCATTGTGGGGGTCCTAGAAGGACAACAAGAAGAGAAAGGGACAGTGAATTTATATGGAGAAATAATCACCAAAAAAATTCCCAAATCTGAGGAAGAAAATAGACCACTTACTTCAAAAAGCTTAAAGGATTCCAATTAGGATAAACCCAAAGAGGTCTAGAGATACATCATAAACAAATTGCTAGAAGTCAAGACAGAGAATCTTAAAAGAAGCAAGAGAAAGGCCTCAACTCATCACACACAGGTGAGCTTCTGTAAAATCAGCAATTTTCGGCAGAAATGTTATAGGCCATAAAACAGTCAGATGATATATTCAAAGTGCTGAAAGGGAAAAAAAAAAGCTGCTGACCAAGAATACTATCTGGCAAAAGTGTCTATCAAAAATGAAGGAGAGGGGTGCCTGTGTGGCTCTGTTAATTAAGTGTGTGCCTCCAGCTCAGGGTCCTGGGATTGAGCCCCATGCTGGGCTCCCTGCTCAGCATTGAGCCTGCTTCTCCATCTGCCTGCCCCCTCCCCTCATGCTCTCTCTCTCTCTAAATATATATATATTTCAAATAAATAAATAAAATCTTTTTTAAAAGATGGAGAAATAAAGACTTTCTCAGGTAAATAAAAATTGAAGAATTCATCAATACTAGATCTACCTTGTAAGAATTGCTATAGGGACCTAAAGTTGAAACAAGAGGACACTAGATAGCAACATGATATCATGAAAATATAAAGCTCTTTGGTAAAAGACAGATATGTACAGAATCCTGTAGTATTGTAATAGCAGTACATAAATCACCTAATTCCACTATAGAATTTAAAAGATAAAAGCATAAAAAATAACTATGAGACTATGCTAATGGTACAAAATATAAAATAATGTAATTTGTGACATTAATAACAGAAAGTAGGGGTAGAAGAGATGTAAAAGAGTAGCATTTAAATAGTTAATGTAGAGAGAGCGGCAAGATGGCGGAGGAGTAGGAGACCGATTATCATCAGGTCCCAGGAATT